>VOMN01142293.1:0-16792 GCA_014899125.1 Orchestia grillus
ATTTCGACTGCCTAGAAATACAGGGCAAATATATTGTACATAACAAGTATCAGTGAAACTATTTGTAGTTTTTTTTTGCGGAGGAAGGGGATTTGGGGGATGAACGGCAAGAGATGCAATTAGTAAAAATGGAAATAATCTAAAATTTTAAGTAGCTCAGTTTTTTCCCGCTTAACGACGGCCCGTATTGTTGGATTGAAGTCCTTAAAGAAACCTGACATTCTTTTTTTCGTAAGATGATAAAATTTTAGTTTTTGCTATGTATTATATGGTCATAGCTTTGGAAATGTGCAAGTGATAGACGCCACTAAGAGGAATACTGGGTGAGGCGGGCACTGGGTGGAGTTTATTTTGCGTGCTGACGTTGCCTTTTTCATTCAAGATAAATGAATTCTTTTTTCGTTATGACGTTTTACGTGTCATGTTGAACCATGACACTCTATCCATTCTTTATAATATACATTATTATAGTGTTGTAATTTTTAGTACATTATATTAAACGTTACGCGTACATAACAATAGTCTAAGAACTTGCAGGGAGGTACGGGTGGCAGCCATTAGAGAACGGCAGAGTCGGACGAGTAAGTTAAGGGTACGATCGAATTGCTGGTGGACCGTCGGTCCTCGTTCCCTGCCTTCATTCACGGACCGGTCCGCATGAAAGGACCGACTGTCCGGGCGGGTCGCAGTACACAGTTGTCGTACTGCAGCACTAATGCAGTGACCTCCTGCCCCCAATGAGCTCATGTATCATGTGCAGGGTGTGCACAAAAAAGTAGCCGCCGGTAGCCAGGGTGCTAAGCAGAGTCATACTCTAGCTTTAGCTACCGAACTTTTTTTTTCTGTTAACGTACTTATTTAGTAGCTTAGCTGCGACGGGCTACGAGGGGCTATTTCTTCTAGTGGACACCCTATTGTCTATACTAATTTGAGTTCAAAGCATTAGTTGTATTCTTGGTGTCTTAACATTTGGTGTCTTCTTAATATTTCAGTCACAGTAATCGGCATTCTGAACATTAGATGATCTAAATGCCCAGTTTCACTGCATATTTTTTGTTCAACATAAGCACTAATAGACTGTGTTCAAGGAATAACGAGAACAAAAATATCATATATTGACGTATTACGTAAGTGTTGTTTATTAAATTCGACTTCTCACCTACGGATGAAACTTTTTCAACAGTTACGTAAAGGGTCATAAGTGGTTTTGTCAACAGTGTCGGCCACAATACAGTGTTACACAGCAGTAATTAATCTTTTTAGTTAGGACACCCTATCTTAATAGGATGCCATACCACTTGGCATCTTATTTCTCATCATTAGTTACATCTGGGCGACCTTGCATGAGGAACGGGAACAAAACGACACTGAATATTATTTCTGAAAAAGTGTATAATGAATTTTTGGGGAATTTTTGCGAATTTCGAATATAATCAATAGGCATAAACTTCGTGCAAAACTTCAGAATTTCTGTTTTTACATTATTTAATAATGCAATTTCAAACAAAGTATACAGTAAAGCAAATACTCGTATATAATGTCACATAATGAAAAGCAATTGATAAGGACAATAAAGATCCCTCTGGAGGCATAGGATAGGGAATAGGCAATAGGGTTAGGCTAGTTAGGTCTGTCTGTCCTATACTGTGGGACGTGGCGTCCCTAGGGGAGCACGGTTAGGTTAACTCAGCTATAGATAGTGGTCGGTCTTCTGGAATTTTATCTCTCGTGGCCAGTTTACTTCTTCCCATTTTCATGCCTTTTTCGCTGATTATTCTTTATTTCTTCTTCTTTTACCTCAACATGCTGTTCTATGCCTACGAAATCTTGTCTGGGAATACACCTGTGCACCGATTCCACGTTTTCTAAAGTCTACACAAAATAGTCCCTTCTTTTCGGTCTCTTGAGATTGCATTCCGTGTGTCTAGAGAGCTTTAAACTAATTAATTAATAAATCTTTGGGACAATAAAGGATACTGCAAAATTGTTTACGGTTGCAACTCCTGCAGCTCATTTTTGCTGTGACATCACACCAAAACTCTGTTAATTGTCAGGCCCCGGGCGGACGTTAGCAGAGTTCGACAATTTCGATCGACTTCCACCCGTAGTCGAGCAGAGCGACTTGGTTCTTCAGTGGAGTTCCTCGACTCTTCGCGAGAGTCCATAACAATAATTACAAAACAAAGCTTGGGGACGAGAATCAGGAGTCTAAACGTGAGTTTTTGTATCCTTCGCCGGGCAGTTGGGCTAGGCTTTGGAGGCCGAGAGCGAAGTTGTTATCAGGAGCGAGCGAAGCTCCGGCCGCTGCCATACATCAACGGGCCCGCGCTCCACATCCTCAATTATGGCTTCCTAACATACTGGGCGAACAAACTAAGACGGCAAAACAAGGACAGACAAACGGCTCACAAAAAAACTCGAGCCGTAAGAACAAACAAAGACGAGAAACTAATTGTTATCAAGAGGAGGCCGAGGTCCGGGCCAGGAAATGCATCACCGAGACTTAAGCTCCGCAACGCCAATTGCTTCCCAAGGAACCAAGAGAAATACGGGCATTGTAGGGCCAGGCCAAATGGTTCTCTAATTTACTGAGGGAAACTATTTAATGGTAAGAGGATCACCACCAATTTCAGAGAGATAGTGCGGCTTACTGCGAGAAAGAACCATTGCTGCAATGGTTCCGTTGTCAATACCGAAGGAAAAAGAAGCTTCGAGACGTGACTTCCGTTCGAAATGAGGTTCTCCATGCGAATGAGAACCCAAGTATGTGGTATTCCGGAGGCAATACAGGCAACGCGTCCAATGAAACTGGGCCAGCATGACGGTCCATTTTTATGACTAGAAATCATATTTTGACGTGAAATTACTCTTTTTGTATGCGGGGCGAGGATTGAAATACGTAGAAAAATCGGACAACGTTGTGTAATGTTTTCAAATTTCCTGCATGGAATTACGAACGGGGCTGGCCTCGCTGCTGAGCAGGGGGTAGTTTGGAAAAATAATTTAAAAAAGTAGTTCAGAAAGCATTAGTTTTGTGAAACTAAGAGAATGATGTGATGATGCACGCTATGTTGGAGTATAGTGTTGAACCCAATTACCCCGTTTTACAAATTTCAACATGAGTAATACAACATACGTTGGTTGCTTTTGGCGTACAAAGGTATAAAATCGACTTTCAGTTTTGAATCATAACCTCTTTTTCTTATACCCAGAACAACGACTGCTTCCTGTTGTGTGAGATGACATACCTTTACGTTACTCGTGTTGTAACTCGAGCGCTCCCACATCGGCCCTGGCTCCACCAGCTCGTACCTCAGAGCTGGACCTCGGGGAATGGGTGCAATTCCTGAGCCTTTGATCTTGCATGGCCGGTGTGTCTATCTGCAGCGCGGGGACATTCGTTTCCATTGTATTCTTCCTGTACTATTTCGTCTCCTTATTGTCATTTTCCTACATAGGAGCTTACCCTAATTTCTCGTAATGGCTGAAAATTACTGTAAAGAGTAGGTACTAAAATCAACACCTCTATAGTATCCGTTGGATCGAGTTTCATTAATTTTTCTGTGCACAAGAACATCGCTTTGTATGAGCGTGTAAAGTTTTGATGTACCCTCACCATGGGGTAACTATTGGCACATCAGACCCTGGTGTACCCTCACCGTGGGGTAACTATCGGCACATCAGACCCTGGTGTACCCTCACCATGGGGTAACTATTGGCACATCAGACCCTGGTGTACCCTCACCATGGGGTAACTATTCGCACATCAGACCCTGGTGTACCCTCACCATGAGTTAACTATTGTGTTGGCACATCAGACCCTGGTACAGCACTGTTGTAGTACTGATAGGTATCGAAGTTACAATTTACTTTGTCTACCTCCGAAGGGCGAGACAGTATAGCACTTCCTCTTCACTACTTGCGCACTCATGCGGTCGCTTGCAAAAGCTGGGTCATCGATCCTGGCCTGGGCATCCACGCCTGCAATTATGGATGTTTTATGCATGTGGCTGAGCGATGACAGCGCGGCATCGTGCCGTCGTCTTCGATACAGCCATTCTCAAACACCCGCGTTGATTTAACGGCGAAACCCGGCTGTGGGTGTGACCGATGGTGATGTAGAGATAATGCGGCTGCTACGGATAATGTATTTATCACCGTGCCAGCGGATATCGAGTTTAAAGCTTATTATTCGTGATCCCATGTATATTCGGTGTATATTTTTTCGGTGCCTTGAATACTGGCAGTTATGATGAAATGCTTTCTTGTAGTCAATCTTATTAGCGTGTAATTGGCCAAGAAATGAGTTTTGTGTGGACGATGGTCGTCTGTAGAGCAGAGCCGGCGGAAACGCTGGCTGGTGTGACACAATTATGTTGGTACTTGGCTTGTGGATGCGTGTTCATGTTCGGAAAATTTTTCACGGAATGGCTGAATCGCTCGATGTGCCGACCAGACGGAGTAGAGAGGGCTCACCTTGGGAGAACTGCTCAATGCGTCGTGTGTTGTGTGTTCCATGGAGTGCGCCGAATTTCAGTTTGAAGACTGTTTTTATTGAAGTAAAAAGGCATGTTTCTATTACGTTTTATACATCTTTTTTTATTCCAACTACTGAATTTTAACGTTTTTTAGCGTACTCGTGTGCAGTGCGTTATAGACCAGTTTAAAACTGAGCAATGTGTTATCGGGGAGAGGTTTATTAAAATTCAGTGGTCTATATGGAACATCCTATACTCATCCCACTCCTTATTTGGTTTGAGCGATTTGCCCAAATTCTTCGTCATTGTGCTCTAGAATTACAGCCAAATTCAGTCAAATTTTTTGGCCACGTGTTTTGTATTGCTTTTCCTTACGGACGCACAAATCCCAAAACCTGAACTCGAAATGTCTTCTTCTCTCTCAAAACGTCCTGCTCCGTTGGAGATGCTGCCAAGGAATCTTTCCCGAAGCTCTTCATTTTTGACGGCTTTTGCAGTGGCTAAACATTAGCTTCATTTGAATTAATTAGAGGCTCGTTCCCTTCGTCTCGCGTCCCATTTTCTGCCGTAGTTTTGTGTCCAGACGAAGGCCCAAACTCTCGTCGCTGGTTATTTATGTTCGGGTTGTACTTTCGCGTTGCTTTGGTCAGCATCGACCCCGGGACCTGGCGCTTCGAATTTTCCCAGCGTAACAATGATCTTTTGTTGGAGGAAAAACCGCTCATTTAATGATGCGAGAGGTATTTACTAATAAAGAACTTCAAACCTCGACTGAGCGTATGGATTTCAAAATCCACTTTCGTAAGAATCCGGTGAGCTTTTCATAAGCTAAATGCAGCCTTACTGCCTAAATACATGAGGCAGCAGCTCGTCTTTCATTCCAAGTCAAATGCTGCCTTATTGACAAACTTATTCAAACAGTAAAGGGGTAAACGCGGTTGAGGAAGTCCTTTGCTGAATCGGTAAACAAGTTTATAGTACTCGGCAATTGAACACTCCTTGACGTGTGAATGATGTTCGCACCCCTGTTGCTTCTGGCGTGACTCCACGTTCTGTGGGAGCACAGCTGTTTTCAATGCTTGCAGTCCACCTCGTGCTCGTAATGCCAGGAATATGATATTGTGCACCACGAAACAGATTTCTAAAAACAATGCAGAAATTTATTCATCAAGTATTCGATATTTTCGATCGATATACGGTTAAGCATATGAATTAAAAGTGAAGTATTCATTAAAACTAGATAATTTTGCACGTTTTTTGGAAATAGTGCTGAAATTGAAAAGCAGGTTAAAAGACGAGGATAATATTTTGAAACTCGAACTTATATCGATTAAACGTGGCAAAACCCTCTAGAAAGTTATACCGCAATGACTCAAGAGACTAGACCGTAATTATTTTTGCTTAATATCGCTTTTTCCATCAGAGAGCGATTTAATGCGGGACAAGAGGAGATATTTCAGCCACGGAGCAACTAAAATAAAACAGCGGAGATTTATCAGTTCGTACACGCCTGAGTTGGGTGCAGGCTCGCGAGTGCGGCGCAACCGAACTGATTTAAAATGTTTTTAATGAGTTTCGCCTTTGTGTACTTTTGCCTGCGATACTTTCCAATTAGAAAGAAACGTGTATCGGCTAACATCGATTAAATCGGGTACGATCATCGTTATAAATAAAGTTTATGTTTGTATCGATAAATCGTGAGTGTCGTAGGGAGTCCTAGGAAGTTCAGATTTACAAACAAACGGCACGTAGTGCTGTGCTCAGTGATATTTACCGAAGAATTTTCAAGTGTGCATTGAAAATGTCTAGCCCAATTAATATGATGATATCCAGATCCCCTCTTCTGTTCATTTTTACTTCTCATCGGACCACTCAAGATTCATGTCAAAATTTAAGCCAAAGCTTTTTTCTAATTATTTTACTTATCGTTTATCATTCCAACAGTTCCCCCTCGCTTTATAGAACATACAAACTTTCTAACTTCAGTTCCTATTATTGAGTCCAGGCAGCTGCGCAGATATCACGGGAATCTTATCTCTTTTTCTGGTGCTGATCCTGTAGTCTAGTGAGCATCTCTAGACAACGTGGTATTCCTAGTAAGCATTCCTTCAGGACTCGGTAGGCCAAATAAAAGCCGTGATTGACTTTAATCAAATTTTGCTACACTTGTGAGAATCTGTTGTGGTTTTCAGTTTCAAAATCAGGTTGTCCTTTTTCGTTTGCTCCTTTTCCGATTCGGAGATGTTGGAGATGACTCGCATGTTGTACGAGCACAATTAAGTACTTCTCTCCATATCTCCTCCATCTCTCTCTTTAGTTTTCGGTAGTGGCCGAAACACTATTTTTGATAATTCTAATTATTATTTGCGCAAGTGATGCTCAAGACGTGCGCTCACCTGTCCTCGAGTTGGATATGTAGTAACATGCACCGTTTAATATTACAGCGTTGGTCAATGAGAGCTCCCTATAAATCTTTCTTCTACAGATCGTTCAACAGGACGTACCTCTTTAAGGGGCATACGATAGGCGATAGGGTTAGGTTAGTTAGGTTTGCCTATCATTTGCTATGGGGACTGGTGGCCTCAAGAGAGCACAGTTAGATTACCTCAGCTATTGATAGGCCTTTGATACTTCTCTGTCCGCAGTCACTTGACTTCCTTCAATTTTCACACTTTTGTTATCTCTTCTGTTTTTTTCCTTCCTCTTCATTCTTAATTTCCTGTTCCTTTGCGCCGGGGATCCTGTGTGGGAACACACCTTGTTCATTGTCTCCCCGTTTTCTACAGTCCTACAAAATGGTCTCTTCTCTTTCGATGCGACGTAGTCTGAGTCACTGAAGCGTTGCACTCCATGCCTCTACCATTACTTCTCACTGCCCTTTTCTTCCTCTCGCTCCTGAACTCCTCTGCAACTCAGTCCAAACAACATTGTACTGACCAACTCAGAGAATTTTGAAACTGTGTGGATATAGAGTCTCCACCGCTGTTGGTAACTTTGACGTAGATTTTATATCATGGGGGACGTTCAAACGTAGCATAGCAACACCCCATCGGCTTAACTTTGATGCGCAGCTAAATCCACCCTGCTTTTTGAAAAATACATAGTTCCGCCGCTTGCGTTGGGTTGGGGTTAATATTCATAACTCCTCCTGCTGCTGCCGCTGCTGCTGCTGCCGTTGCTGCTGCTGCCGCTGCTGCTGCTGCCGCCGCTGCTGCTGCCGCTGCCGCTGCCGCCGCTTCTCGGGCGCCAGTTTTCCCTAATTTAGGGATGAATGACGTGCCGGCGTTCATTGACCGGAGGGGCCAAATTTGCGATAAATCACGTACACTTTTTTCTTCGGTGTTTCCGTTCCCTCTTCCTCTTGTCCGTATTTCTATTAATAAACTCTGAGAGATTCTCTATGCTCGCTAGTTTGGAAGTGAAGCTAATTCAAGAAACTTAACACGGTTACCTTCTTCGACTACCGTGCGTTTAATGTTATTGTTGTCTAGCGGTTGATAGGGAGGTTTTGTCCGTGAGCAGTTTTGGTTACCTGCATTTTCAGGTTAGCTTACTTTTTACTATGTTGAGACGTCATTTTTCTGTATGGATGTATATTCAATGTTTTCTTTAAATCTTCGTTCAAGTGACTTCTTACACTGTCTATGGGTAAACAATTTTTGCGAGCATTCTGGCCAAGCAAAAAAATTGATACAAGGAGCAATTGGAAATTCGTTACCATTTATATATGACTGTCAAAATAAATATATTCTGTTGCAAAAATATTTCCTCGCTTCTGCATTACTTTTTTATCTGTTTTCGTTACAAGATTGTGATGTTAAAGACGTAAGAATGCGACAACCGCAGTTGTTTCTCCGTGTCGTCAGACGCAGGACAGGATATAAGTTGCATTGAATTGAAGAGCGTATTTCCGGTGCTTTTTTGCCTTCACTCAAAGAACATTAATTGAGTGATGATTTATACGTGCAGAGTTTCATTTTTGTTACTAAAGTTACTTTCTGAAAAGAAAAGAAAGTTTGTTTCTAGTTTTACACTGTGTGTAGAAATGTCACGATTGGGTCTGTGGTTTTAGATTGTGCGCCGATATGTTGTGCAAATTCTATCCACAGAACTCGCTCAACGAGAACATTTTGTGTGACATGCCTAAGATGAGCTCTGAGTTTTACCGTGCAAGTTATTTTTCTCCTACAGTTTTCATTCAAAGGTGGACGATGAATATCATTTGATGAACAATGACATTGATATGAAGTAGTATGAGTGAACCTAGTTCTAGTAATTGGGTGTGAATGTTTTGAGGAACATCGAGGGTGTAATTTTAGGAATTGATGACTGCGTTCATACACTAGGCTCGCTATTCCTAGGCCGGGGAGCGCTCAATGCTGTGCGTAGCGAAATAGGGAGCAGGAGGAGGAGGAGGCTGGTCATCGACGACCTTGAGACCTGCAGTTACATAACTGTTGGTTATAATCCTTGTGAATTTATGGGTTCGAAAATCTCTGTGAACGAAGAATTATGGGGTCTAAAAATACATTCTTCTAGCCTGACCATGTATACATTAAGTTACCCGTAGCACGCTGAAATTTTGGTGCTGTACTCAATACAAAAACATTTCTCTATTTTAAAAATCGGAACAGTTAATTTTGTAGAGTTCAATGGTCAGGAGTACAGTAACGTAGTCGTCATGTCCACTTGAGAACATTACTGCCCATATCTGCGAGCAGTCACCAGCCAATTTCTAGCCTATAGAGATTATCTGCGCAAAACTGCCAATAACGTCACAGAAATACCGTCGCTGTGAAAAACTGCCTAAAGCCTACCGCGCAACTTCTCTAATTTTTAGTGGGGTTTCTGGACCATGTGTCGAGACATTCTTGGCAGCTAACCTCGTTGTTCGCAGCAAAGGAGTTCTGCTGTACTCTAGTTCGACATGTCGTGAGAGAAGCAATTCTTGTGCGTCTCAGGTCTCCTACGAGCTAGAGACCGTAGGCTGTGTCTCACGTACGAGCCAGTTTTTCGAGGAATCGCCTGATTTATTATCGTTATTCATTTCTGAATTTCTGACGCATGGGTGATGCATGCTGGCATCGATTATCTGCGATTTTCATGTAAGAAAAAAACGCGTGTTCTTTCTTGTGAGACAAGCTATGGCCTTCGTGACGTCAATGGCTTCTTACAGCAGGCCTGGGCTCGACAGGTGCCCAGGCCGTACCATGAAGGGCGATGAATTTAAATAGAACTTCATCGCGATGAGATGCATATTGCAAACTACTCCGGGATGCAAAAAACGGAAACATTCCGAAAAACATGTCCGCTAAAAGCCTTTTGTCAGATTAAAGAGAGGTAACAAACGTGGTGAAAGTATTCTTTTAAACTTAAGAACACAAATGTTTCACCGAATGTGCTGAAAATTCTGTGCTTTTTGAAGAAGAATATAATCCCGAATTTTTTTATGAAGAGTTCTATTTGCATTGATGTATATTACATTTATTTTGGTCTATTTGTCTTTCTATAGGTGAATTAGTGCTCCCTTGTCTTCCATAACCTAATGTCCTCTCCCCCTCTCCCCCTTCCCACCCACGCTGATATATCAAAAAAACAACCTCTCATTCAACCCCAATAAAGACAGAACGTGAGCGTTCTTGTGCCTTTCTGAAAAGGAAGACTCCCTACGGTCGTTTTAGTCCAGATTCGCTCGAGAATTCTGGAGTTTAAGCGTCTCACGAAGTTACTGTTTCTTCCGAACTTCAGCATTGTTTCAAATTGAAGAGCACGCAGTTGTGGTTCTTGAATGCTTTTCATTGCATAAATTTCAGGTTCCACTGAAACTTTATGAAGATGCGTAACTTTGTTAGGGCACTGTCTCCTCAGAGATTGGTGTTACATTCACCTAATTAGCTTATCTTAGGGGGAGTTACTGTGATCCACAGTGAAAGAATTAGAGCGGAATTTCGGTTAAGATTAAACGTAATCGGAATAAAATAGTAAAGAAGCTCGGTCTCTAACGTGATCAGAACGCTGAACTGCCTCGAACAGATAAAGAAGGTGTACTGCTTTCCGCCTATAACAGGGTGATTGCTTCTTTTCACTCAACGTATCTCTTCTTGCTCCGAGGAAAACCTTAGAGTTTGGTCGCAACTTTGGACAAATGTTATAAGAATGTAGGAAGGTTTTTTTATTCTCGATTCTGTGGTTGTTCCTTGTGGTAGGGTTATTTTCTCTCCATACGCTTCAGTTGAAATTGAAAATTGGTGAAATTGCAATTGTTGAAGTCTGCGGAAATTGCACCGAACATTTCAATTACTCGCTTTATTTCACATTCATATGCTGACCCAAAGAAAATTAATTAGCTCAAGAATGTCTCAATTTTTTATATCTTTCAACGTGTCTGAAGTTGTTAATGCAGTACAATGCTTTCATGATAGATATTAGGCACAAATTGTACTCTGGCGGATCGCAAAGCTTGAAACAAAGACATTTCTTTCTTTTATTTGTGTGCTAATTATTGCACTGATTCGAAAATTTTTACTGTAAGCTAATGTAAAATTAGTGGGCGGTGCATTTTAGGGACTGATGAAACTTTCTGCTGTTGCGTAGATGGATGCACTAGTAGTTCTCTTGTAAATTAGGTTTTGTTTTAGAAGCTCGCTCTACTTGTGCGCATAGAGGTTTTTTCAGGTCATACAACCATTGTTTTACTTATAAATTCAGATTTTTCAGTATAAAAATCAGCAAAACAGCTACATGTTTTAATTTGAACTACTGAAATATTTTAACTAAAGTATTTAATGGACTGTGTTTGAGATTTGTTTGGCTGGATTATTCAATGGTTGTTATTCGATTTCTCAATGAATTTTCACGCAGCACGTGAAACCGTTTCCAAATTTTTGCGGACTCGATGCTCAACCACTGCATTTCTAGCTGCACTTCAAAGAGATATCTCCCTCTTTCGGATATCGTACTGTTTTTACTCTGCCTATTCATGGAGATGCGTGAAACTAGTAGTAACTAAACTCGATTGGGCGTCTAGGAATGTTGCACAAAAGGAACAAAAGCAGCACGGAGGTATGACTGTGATGTTAAAGGATCCGAGCACAACTATGCATTCAGCGTGGTCGAGGTGTCCTGCAGTACCCGTGACTGAGCACCTAGGATGAAACTAAAGTACCACAGAAGCGTAAATGTAGCGGTGAAGGCATCCATCCAAGTACAATAACGCGTTCAGCACTGCCAGACTCGCGAGCTTCCGACGTCTTGAGTTAGAGATGCGCCTCGTAAACAAGCTGCCTGATGGCGCCCCGACGTCTTCTGGCTGCTCGTGGCGCTGCACCGAGGACGCGATGATCCCCACCATAGCCCTCACAAACGGCCATGATTTGCGTTACCGTCCCTCGATCTCCATTGACGTTAAATCACTCCACTGCGCTGCGTTCCGCTGCCTGTGATGATCAGAAGGGGTGCCCGCGTTGATGGCAACACTGATGGACAGTAACTCGGGGTGCATGGTCCATTTTAGCTGATTGCTGCGAATGCATTTAGCTGCATCTTCCTTTGTACGAACGTATTCCATCGTGAATGCGTAAGTTTAGATATATCCGTGTGGAGAATTCAGAATATTTTCGCCTTCTCAGTTGTTTGGCTTACATATGATACATAGGGGCAAAAATGTCATTTTAAACATTCCACTAACATTCAGATTTGTGCTTGGGAGATCAAAATCCATTACATCTCATGATGATTCTCGTCTAAGACCATTATTTCGTCATTATTTCTAGGTTTTCCTCGTCGTAAAAACGATGCCCAACTTAATTCTGGTAAACGTCCTCGCTAATTCGGTGGAGTGTTTGGGCCCAGGTTGTTTTTTCACGCGTATATCTGTACTAGTGTGAGCTGCTGTGAAACTTATTCAATTCAGCTAAATTTTCAGAGTAAAACCTGAAATTTATAAATATTTACGTTCAAGTGAGGAAAAATTATTTCGTGTGACTTCTCAAAAACATTTTCTGCTCGACTGAACACTTCTCTTAATGTGGAGATCTCCCATCGCACTTTCCGAGTCTGGCTTTATTGAGTGGCCAAACTTGTCTAACTGATCGTTAATGTTTTGATATGTTACTTCTTTATTAAAGATTAATAAAGTTTAAAATTAGGGGTATTTACAAAATTCCTGATAATAAAGTTCATGCACATAATTTTAATTATGGTTAGATAATCTTTAAATTTTTAATTTTCTGTGTGAATTTTTGTAGAAGATTGTTAATCGACGAAAGCTTCATGCAATTTGAAAAAAACAAGCTTTTCATAGTAGCAAAAGTTGTATAATACCGTCGAGCACACCAGCTTCCAACTTACAGCAACAGCAGCAGCAGTAGCTCACGAGGTCGCTTATCAAGACTGGTGACCGGGACACTGTGGAGGTTTACGAGTATCAAAAAGCAGAACACTTCCCAGGGTAACATTTTAACCGGAGCATCTACTATAGTTATCTATACTTTTTCCTCTCATGCATTTCTATCATTTGTGTTCTAAATTCTTCCACTGGGCGGCGAAGAAGTTGGCGTGGGTCTAATGTTCTCAGGTTTTTGTTTCGTTTCTAAGAGTGTGAGCTGTCGGGATTGCAAGTGATGCGCGTTTTTGAGCACCAAGCTTTCCAACTCACGAAATTGCGGCTTGAGAATAATTTCGGTGAAGTGGATTCTGCAGTATCCTCGGCTGAAGCTTCTTCTCTTTCATCATGTATGCAAAATAAAAGTGCTAGCAATAAGCGAAGTTCTCCAACGCATTCCGGTATTACTTTCGAAGCCTCACTTCGTGCGACATTCCAGCGAGAGGCGACGTCTAAACAAGTCGCTTCAGAATTTCCTTAAGCATTTTCGGTCCATCAAGAATTTGAAAGAGAGGTGGTCGTAACATGGTGTTGTTAAGAGTATTATGTAGGGAGGAGTCCAACAAAAATACACGTACCGATACTTAGTAATTCAATAATTTCGATACAAAAACACATTAATATCCTACGGAAGTGTAGTGGAAATATTAAATTAGACGTGGTTAGGGGGCGTTCATTGGTAATTTTGCGCATACGCGTGTTTTTTGTTTCGAAATTATTGAATTACAAACAATAAGTACATTTTTCTGGACCCCTTTGTAAACATGAATGATTTGTCGTAGGGCCTCCGGATGCGCCCAGCTGTGATCGCGTGCTCTCAGCGACGCACCACGCTGCGATGTGGACTTTACTATTAACGCTTTCGTGTCGGAGTTTATTTCTCACTAAAATAAACTTTTTTTTGTGTGTGTTTGTGGGTTAGAACCCTTGTTAAAATGAAAATATAAATGGGTTTATTGTATCTGGTGCCCTACGTATCACATTCTCTGCCAGATGTTGAAAAATGAATTTAATC
Organism: Orchestia grillus; assembly: GCA_014899125.1. Taxonomy (NCBI): domain Eukaryota; kingdom Metazoa; phylum Arthropoda; class Malacostraca; order Amphipoda; family Talitridae; genus Orchestia; species Orchestia grillus. Next base: position 13,877 of record VOMN01142293.1, read on the forward strand.
CCTTTAAAATATGAATAACCTTTAGAATAGAAATATCTATTTTCGCAAACTTTTTGTCATTCGGCATAAATGGGTTTGCATGGTCAGTTATTGTGACTCATCATTCGAACTGTTATTTTTAGTTTAATGTAGGCCGACGCAGTGCCTCCAGGTAAGTCGTCTTGTGCTGCGAGTCTGGACTTGAAAAAATACACCCTGCAGTGCGCTGGGACTCATAAGCTAGAGGGAATCTATTCATTCTGAGAAGTTTTACTGGCCAACTCAAAACCAGTGGCGAGTTCCCGCACGCGTTAATCTTGCTGGGTGACTTGAATGAAAAGCCCCGCTGATTTTCCTTTTCCTTGGTTTCCTGCAGAGACTAGGCACTCGAGCTTGGTGCGGTGTTACTCTGACGCCCACCACGTTCAGCTGTGCAGAATTGAGGTGTTTGCGCCGCACAATATTTTTATAAGCAGGGCCTTAGTGCTTAATGTGCATGGGTTTGATTTTGTGTACAATATTTTGTAATTTTACAGTCAATTTCGAAATCGAACGTGGAAGAAGACGCGGCAGATCTGGTTTCGTGAACTTAAACTAGGGCGAGTCCGTGCATCTCTTTGATAAGGTATGAGACGAAAACCACCTTACTCATGTCTGTTTCTGCTCAGCTTTAATTTAATTCCTTAAAAAAGATTTATTTCTTGAACTGATTCTTAGGTCAGTACCTGAAGGTTCGTAACTTTTTTCGAATGTCCTGTAAATCATCGAACTCATCAATTAAGAATCTTCATCTATGGTCATGTTGTGCTTCTTAGTAGCTATCTAATTGTTTTCGGAGGGAATTTCCCTATAGCCTAATAATTCATTTGTTAGGCTTGAGTGGGCCATTGACGACGTGGGGAGAACTGGACTGTCTCAACCGTGCCTCTAATTCCGTGGATAATTTAGGTAATGCTTGATGGTGCTCAGGAGAGGTGATCATCTAGGGGTGATTATCGTGAGTCTTATGTTGAGGTGCTGGTCTAGTGTTAGAGGTGTAATGTTGGGTTGGTGGTCTAGTGTTAGAGGTGTAATGTTGNAGTGTTAGAGGTGTGATGTTGAGTTGGTAGTCTAGTGTTAGAGATGTGATGTTGGGTTGGGGGTCTAGTGTTAGAGGTATGTTGGGGTACTGGTCTAATGCTAGAGGTGTTATGTTGGGTGCTGGTCTAGTGTGAGGTGTCTATTGTGTTGGTTATATTTAGTGAGAGGTGATCGGTAGGGATAGTTATATCGAGTGATAAGTTATGTGTTGAGGTGTTTGTCTTGGGTAAGAAGTGTTTATGTCGACTTGAGTGACAATTATGATTGACATGGTTGTTGGCTATACTTTAGAGTATGGTTATTTCTTTCCTATTGGTTCATTTCAGACCGGATGCTCGTTTTATCATAAAATGTGTCCAAGTCTCTGAGCTGAATTACCCGAACTCTGAGGCAAGTGAACCTTTTCTCGATCTCCAAAACTTCTTTTATAAGAACTCACCCAGAAACACACAAAGGAGCTCCGTTTCTAATTGCAAATTAATGCACAGTAAAAAAAATTCTGCACTATGTATGCAGTAGAAACTTGACCATTACTTCAATTAGAATTTGTCTTTCCCCCTTACTTAGCAATCTGAATACGGGCCTGAACACCGCTCGTAATGGCTCGGTTGCCTCCGTACTCTAGTGGCTAATCTGTGATTTTCTTCAGGATTGTGTCGTTTGAGAGAAATTTCTGCTGCTGCATCTACTGTGAATCAGTTAAAACATATCACGCTCAGTTTCCATGATAAAAAGGGTAATTTTCAGGAACTTCTTGTAAGTTGAAATGTATTCTTCTGAAGAATAAATCTCAACTCGGAAGGCGTCCTTTAAAATAATCCTCTGCGTCTACTGTGTAATAATAATAACTAAAATGTTTATAATAGTAGTAAGACTTCCTACACCACGTTGAGTGTACCACTTCAGTATTGGAGGCTCAAAGTGAAGTAGTAATCTTTATTTTTGGCGTTGAAACAATTAGTGTTGTTTGCAACCTGCGTCCCTGTGCCTTCATGCAGTAGTAGCCATAAATCTTTTGTGAAATGATGCAATTCTCTGTGTCACTGATACGGACTACCTTCTCTGATAAAGTCTCATGGATTAAGAATAAGTGTCCAGAAATCTCAACTCGTCAATTTTCTCTCATCTAATTACTTTAGTGTGTGAATAAATGGTTACACATAGACAACTGTATAGATGAAAACGTTTGCGGAGACTTGTCGTATTATGATTATACAACGTGGGTCACAAAAAGTGTCGAAACATTCAAACGCTCGTCAGTCAGTGAGTTCTAATCGTACAGACCTTGGCTTGGTTTTATTTTGTTAAAAAAAATTGTTAACAGGTACAGTTACACAAGAAGACCGAGTGATTTTTTTGCCCAATGTACGAGATGACCCTAATGGTTTAAAATAAGTCATAAATATTTGTTCAAGTTTTGACTTGAACCTCTTTTGAATCCGTAGTGATTGCGAGACGGAGCTCTAGAGCACAGTTTGCGTACGGCACCGTTTAAGCGGGGTTTTTGAAGAGCATGTCATTGGAGTTGGGCATACGATGCAATGGCCACTGCGCAGTCCCGGTCTGAGTCCATGCGAATTTTTTCTTTGGGGTCATTTGAAAATGAAGTTTACGATAACCTTCTAATGACTTGCAGGGCTTACGTGACCGCGTCACCCTGACTGAAACGTTCTTGGAAACAGCCCAGAAATGATTCGAAAATCAATGCAAAAAATGAAAATCCAATGTCAGAAATGTCTTGAAAACAACAGGGGCCATTGGTTGAAATAGAAAGATGTTCGTAAATATAGACTGAAACGGAAACTCGTTTCATTATTAATACAGTGGGTCAAATAAGTATTCGTAACGTCATGAAAA
>VOMN01142309.1:0-11561 GCA_014899125.1 Orchestia grillus
ACCAAACCTAACCAAACCTAACCAAACCTAACCTAACCTAACCCTCATAATTATAATCTATCTCAGTACTGCTGCTGTTTGCAACAACAAATTAAAAGCGTGAGAAGTGATCTTTTAATGCTGAACCTGTAGGTAACATCACACACACTTCAGAAAATTTTGAAGCATTTGCCTGCTGCATTTATCTTCCCCTCAAAAGAGTTCTAACCTATGTATTGGGTTCACACTCTATAATGGGCACACATCCCAACTGTTTCTGAGTCCGCTGGACTGAGGTCGGTAGGTGCGAGCATCGACTGTAATTTGTGAGGTGCTGCCGCTAGGCAAGTGCCCTGTGGCCCACCTCACGCTCTGGATTCTGGTCAAGTGTCATGACTTCACTGATGTATTAACTTCGAGTTCATTAAAAGGTTTATATTGGGCAATTTAATTTCTATTATGAATCTAATAATATATTTGAATGAGAAATGCAAGTCCTGAATTTGAATACGATTAGTGCTAAAATTTGATATTTATCAGAAAGTTTGAAGTTCAAACCTTTCAACAAGTCTAAAATCCTAATATTTTTTGAAAATAACCCAAATCATCTATTGTTTGCAGCTATTATAATTGAAAATTCATCCAGTGATTCAATCTTGAAGCGTAAGCTGTGCATGCAAAGCTAATTTCCACCAACTCAAGAGCACAACCTGGCTATGAAGAGAGAAAACTGCTTGACTTATGAAGGTTTATTTCAACTCTCCTTGGCTTGCTGACCTACAGCCATGCTACAATTTTGTATTGTTATGGTGTGTTTGACAAAATTGACTCTTATTTCAACCTGTCTTGGTTGTGATAAAGTTCTCTAATTCATTTTCTGTATTCAGTTTCTCAATTTTCAAACTAGAAAGTGAAACAAGGCGCCGGGGTAAAATAGCAAAATTTAAAGACCTTCCTCAAATTTCCTTGGCTCACACATGTACAACCTGATCACAATTCCATAGCATGTGTAGGGACAATTGTCCATCTATGCCACAATTACAGCTCCTGGCCATGGACTCGGAACAATTCTCTGATTCAGTTTCATTTTTTGCAGAGCGTTCTTGTTTGACCTGGGAGGCAACCCGAACAAGCGGAACAGCGATGACGAGACGAGCCTGCACAAGCTGTGTCACGTGCGGGGCCCTGCGAAGAGCATGAGTGCAGAGGAGCGGAGGTACTGGTGCCTTATGATGCTCCTCCACTGGAGGGGTGCCCCAATGGACGACGGGCGAGTCGAGACCCTCGCGCTCAACGCCAAGGACAAGGTGCTGATGGTCTTTTCAGATTTTTATTTTACAATATGTTCAAAAATTTACTCGTTAAAATTCGGGTATTTTCCAATAGCTAAGAAATTATGCATTGCATGATGATATGTGCTGTCTAATGGCCATGATCCCGACCAATGTCAGTACCATAAAATGGACTAATACGTGTACAAATTTCATCACTTAAAAAGATAGAGCAGGTTGTTTTGCAGTGATTTTAGTTGTGTACTTTTCATGGAACATATTTCGATCTCAGAGATGAATATCCTAAGTGTAGTGTTCTGGGAGGGATTGATGTAGTGAACCTGTAGGACAATGGCCACACAATTATGAGTAGCTGAAAATTTTCGCCGTCGCCATCACTTCTCTGTACGTGCCTTCATTTTGGTCATCACTGTTCTGCCTTACACTAGCAGTTAAGCTCACTTCTGCAGAAAGAAAAACTAAGAATTTGAATATTTGAGAAAAACTGAAGTTAGGATATGGAGAAAATTGTACGAGATAGAGCGTCAGAATCGTGTTCCCAAAGAAATATAGCAATGATAATTTAGCTATGTGTGAGCAGCACAGAGAAAATATTGCTTTCTTGAGAAGACTTAAATGAAAATATGGCAAATTAAATGTCCGGACTATTTCCTCTCACATGGAGAAGAGTGGTCGAGAGTTCACGGTTCTGAAAAGAAAAATTTGATTAAAAGTGGAGCCTTTACATACAACAGCATCTTGGTCTCTCAAACATCAGCAAAAGCAAGGCATCTGGTTGCTGGCAATGATAACCACTCGTGAGCTTCTGGCATAAGAGTTCCCATCGAGTTTACTTCCACAACGTCATTGTCGGCCTTGTCTCCCACTCTCTAAGCCTAATTGAAGCCATGGCCCCACGAGGGCACGCGGTGATGGTGGTCCTGCCCGTCGTACAGGCGTTAGCTGCAATTATTGCCATCCTACGATACAAGTAGTGGCTAAGAAAAAACCAAATGAGGCCACTGTGAAGAAGGTTCAAAGAAAATATAAGGATTTTGAGAAAAACAAAATATAGCTACTTTGAGAAGACGAACTCATACGATATCCCCTATAGGAGAGTATTATAACTAGTTTAGAGACATGGCTGTACTGGTACAGGAAGGCAACACGGCGCTGCACTACGCTGCCTCCAGCGGCCTCATGAACGTGACACAGCTGCTGCTGCACGCCAACGTCGACATCTTCGCCCGCAACAACGCTCGCCTCACCGCCTGCCACATGGCCGCCGCCAACGGTCACAACAACATTGCCTCCTTCCTAGAGACCAGGATGATTTTTGTGAGTTCCAGTGGGTGTGATGCGTTGGATGCGTGGTTGGTTAGCTCGTAGTCAACCTGGACGAAGTTGTGATGCCTGATTGGTTAGCTCTTGATGAACGCGAAGTTGAGATGCTTGGTTGGTTAGCTCGTAGTCAACGTGGACGAAGTTGTGATGCCTGATTGGTTAGCTCGTAGTCCACGTGGACGAAGTTGTGATGCCTGACTGGTTAGCTCGTAGTCCACGTGGATGAAGTTGTGATGCCTGATTGGTTTGCTCGTAGTCAACGTGGACGAAGTTGTGATGCCTGATTGGTTAGCTCTTGATGAACGCGAACGAAGTTGAGTTGCTTGATTGGTTAGCTTGTAGTGAATTTTGGCGAAGTTTTTATGTTTGGTTTGTTAGCTCGTACTGAACGGAGAAGGTTACTTCTGTGACCTGTATGATTTTCTGCCGCCTCTTGTTCTGCTGTGTAGTTGTTGAAAATTTCTGGAGCATTTTTTGATAGGCACTGTTGATGGAGGCCTCTTTTGTTTGTTAGTTCCCAGGAGCCTTGTGTGAGGTGTAGTGATGAGGGTTGTCTTTTGGCGTGCTTTAGGAGCTTTGTGTTTCTATAGAGTGCTGCAGGATTGGAAGAAAAGACAGGAAAAAGTTTGTTAATTGCGCTCATTCCTTGAAAATTTTTCCTCAAGTATTAGACAATCAAGTGTTCCGTAGAGGCGTCTCCAGCCTCTGAGCGCCGCAATTCTGTCACATCAATTTCTCATAATCTATTGAGAATTTCTCATATAATGGAATTTTTTTAAATAGGGTTACATTTATGCTATTGTGGCTTCCTACATTAGAGTAGTCTAAGGCAAGTGTAGAAGGTGAATATTTTTCAAAGAATGAAAGTTGTGCCGTTTTTATTAGTGTCCCATTCCTGGGACGCTGGCGAGTACCTATTGTGCTAAGAAGGCCTCGGCTCTCCTTTTGATTTTCCCTCATTTTTCTTCTTTTTTTATCAGTTGGCGAATTTTTTCCTATTTTTTTTTCGTGTTCTCTTCATTTCGTATCATTAACTTGTTTATCATAGCAACCAACATTCTGCTCAAGATACCTTAACATAGTACGAGACGTATCTGCTCCATTATTTAACTTTTAAGTTTCCTCGTGTATCTCACTACCCAACAAAACATTTTAGTATCTCCTGCATATGTACAGCCCAATATCATTCAAGTTAAGATGTCAATGATATAGCATTTGGATCCGTTTTGTTTGGTTACCAGCTATTTTCGTTGGTGAAATGCTGTATCTAATTTGTGATAGTCTTCCTATAAGTATACACATTTCGTTCTCTCGCCATATTTGAAACGAGATATCTTTTCCCAGGCTGACATTTTGGATCCTGTCGCTCCTCCTCTTGTTTGCAACTCAACAACGCTGCTGCAGCCCAAGTTCGTCACCACTACCGCAGACTCGACCACAACGACCACCACTTCCCCTCCCCTCTCCCCCGCCGTGGCCAGCAACACCATCAACTTCCTGTCCAGTCACCCACAGCTGGTCATCTCGCCTCCGTACAGCGATGACTTGGATTACCACATAGATAACAGCGGCAACGTAACCATGGGTACTGATACCAGCAGCTCCTTACATCTCTCCTTGTCGAGCACCAACAACAACCCCAACAACACGATCAACCTCACGAATGTTGCCATCAACAACCTCACAGACCCCTCGTCCTGCACTATCAACTTGGACATTGGTCATGTGCTCAGGCGAGAAATGTCCTTGGATGATCTCGAGGATGCTGATCGTGACATCATAAGCGTTAGAAATATGCTCCTGCAGCGCAGTGCTGCCGCTTATGCTAACTCCGTCTCGTCCCCAACCTCAACTATTAACAACAACAACCAAAGTTCCATGTCTGCTCCCATCGATGATTTGTCGAGCGTCATAGACTTGGATGAGGACCTCATTGATGTGGGTCTGAGTGACGATGTCGTTGTGAACGAGTCTACCATCAGCGAGGCTGACGAAGGCTACAAGGGACTTAAAGCTCATGAACTTCTCGAGGCTAAAGACCAGCTGCTCGTTGAGACCAGCGATATGCTGCATGTGCCTCTCTTCACTGCTGAGGCTCTGCTCAGGGAGCATGGTGAGTGAGTTCTCTGCTGCTCAGGGAGTATGGTGAGNGGAGTATGGTGAGTGAGTTCTCTGCTGCTCAGGGAGTATGGTGAGTGAGTCCTCTGCTGCTCAGGGAGTGTAGTGAATAAGATTACCGTTTAAGCCATCCCTTTGGAAGTCTGGAGTAAAATTTCGCTGTTGAGGCAGTGAGTTGTATTGACTCATCTTCTAGGGCACTGAGTTCAAGTTTACGATCTTCCAACTTGCATCGTATGAGTTGTGTTCACCAGGGTAGATGAGATTTTTAATATATGATATTTAATATTTATATGTTTTAATATATGTTAATTTCAAAGTAAAATGCTTCTAATAATGTAGGCCTGCATGAGCATGCTTTGAAAATAACTCAGCACCTCTGAAGTTTTCCTGGCTACCCACTACAGCATCAGTATTGCTTGCCGGAGGAATCTTTTGTATGAGTACATTTTGTTTGCGAAATTAGCTGTATGTCTTCCAGGGGAACCCTGTTTAGTTACCTCACCTATAGATAGGTTTGCAGAGGACTTCCATCTTTCGTGTCCACTTAGCTGCTTAAATTTTCTACACCTTCGCTATTTCTTTTGTTCTTTCATCCTCTTCCTTTTTAGCTTGCTGTCTCTATTATTTTTAACTTGCTGTCTCAATAAGCAGAGAATCCTGTGTGGGAACACACCTGTGCATAGATTCCAGGGTAACTACTGTTTATGCTAAATTATCCTTTCTTTTAACTCTCTTTATCGCATTTGATGTAGCTAGGAAGCCGTGAACCAATGAACTAGTAATAGTAATGATGATAATAACACCAATATTCAGCTTTATTTTTGTTTGTTTCTTAATAGAGGCACCACGGGTGCTTCCATCAATACCCTGATTACGATCTTCAAGTGTTCCTCTTTCTTTTTTTGTTTTCTGCCTCGGGTGGAATGACTGCCGCAGGCTAGGACGTTGAAAGCCTCATGTTACGTATTTTTTCTTCAGAGTGGTCTAAGAGTCAGCTGCTGGAGGCGTGGATGGAGGACCCTGTTGCGTGCTGCGAGAAAGCCAGCGTCGTCACGCCAGCCTCCGTTTTACGACGGTCAGCGAGCGCGACTGAACAGGAAGTCGCCCATCGCAACACCAGCGCCGCTGCCGAGCACACTCAGTCAAATCGTGGCGAGGTGCCCACACTTCTTAGTAGTTCCAGCGAGGCCACCGTTCCGTGCTCTGCTGCTCAGTCTGTGGGCACATCTAAGGCGCGTCCGTCAGGTTCCTACTCTCCTTGTAACACGCAAGGCAAAGAGGCATCGAATGAATCGCGTCCACGTCGCGAGGGTTCTGATGACACGAGCTTGTCGAGAATTCAAGATCACTCCAGAAATGACTCATCTGAAATGCTAGTGAGTATTTTCAACTCACTTCATTAATTCTCTTGATTTCAATATTTTCTGTTATTCATTGAGCTTTGTGTTCACATCTACATTTGAGTGGCGGATTATTATCATGAAAATTGTTCGTGGATACTTCATTGTATTTCTTTTCGATATGTTGGAGACCTACTGGAAAATACGAGACAGTAAGACGACTGAATGGCTATAGCGATCGATTTTTTGTTCCTGAGGAACGATTTGTACAGGAGAGATTGGAAATTCGCGAAATGAGGTTTCTCACTAATGCTAAATAATTGCATCTCCTAGTAGGATAGAGGTATCCGAGGAGCCTCTGAGTGTATAATTTTCACATTTTGCTCTTGAAATGTCTCCGCTTCTCCATAAAGCGTAAAGGGCAAAGTATGCATATCGTTTGGATGTTCCTCTCACAACATGTTGAGATGTAACCATTTCTCTTGTTATTAGTCAGACGACAGTGAGTGCAGTCTCATATCGAAGTATTCTGTTTGAAGATTTTTCCACCTTCCTAAACATACTAAAACGGTCATTGGTCAACTTTAAAAAAAAATTTAAACTGAACTTTCAAATCAATGCCGATATACATTTCTTAAAGTTTTGTATTAAAGTATGTATTTTGAAAGACAGTCCCGCGAAAGTCACGCTCGCATCAGGTTTTAGCCTAGTGGCCCCTTGCTCTCTACACCCTTGCTCTTAATTTCAAGTATTTTACCTTTGTGTTAATTATGTTCTATTCAACTCTCGTCGTTTGTTCACCTTAAAAATGTTCCTCACGGCTATATTGTTTGTTCTATATTTTCATTTATAAGTACCATTTGATTTTCTTCGAAATTTAATTACCGTTCACAAAAATGAGCAAAGGACTCCAAAACCAATGAGAAACGTCCTGTTGTTTGTTTGAATTTCATCGTGTTTGCTTTCTATTATTTTCTAGACTACCCTTGACCCCGTTGGGTCAGTTTTTAATTCTAAAATTATTTATGTACTAAAACTTAAATGGAAATAGATTGCTCGCTCTTTTTCTGATTCCTTCCATTCTTCGTCATGGTGGAGAATAGTGGGCCTTCGTGGTTGCTCAAATTTTTTTCACTGGCTTAACAATGAAATGCTGGACCATTAACTCTTCTATGCACCATGATGTGACGCTGCGAGTTCATCTGTTTGGTTATTCTAGATTTGAAATTTTCCAGATGAGAAGTGCATCTGAGGCTCACTTGCAAGCATCGTAGGCTCACACCGCGGAAGCTTTATTCATATAGCGTCTCGTATCCACGATACTGTTGATCTCAACCTGTTCATTTTTGATAAAGAAAGAACTCTTTATCAAAAAATTATCAAGTTCATATTTCATCAAGAAATTCAATACCACAGTATCCAGGATATTTGTGACTTGATGTCAATACCACGGTATCTAGGATATTTGTGACTTGATGTTTACAAGGCAGCTTTCTCTCTAAGTATTTCTGAACGCTCATCCTGGCCTCTATTATCCCTGTTTAATTATCTGGGAGCTCGTGTGCGCGGTTACAAGCAAGCGAGACGATCAGGGCTTTGGTATTATGCTTGACCAGTCGTAACCCGTTTGGGCCACTGTTTTGTTCCCGTTTGAGCCTCTAATGATTCTTCTTGATAACCTTGAAAATATCCCGAGCCGAAGGAAATAATTCATTCACTTTTAGTCCCAATGAGCCGTAATGGTGATATAATGGGGAAACATTCTTAACTACTGAGCGATGAGTTTTGAATTTCTGCCCTATGTTATGACTAAAGAGTGTGCACGGTTACAAACCAGCAAGCAAGCAAGATAAGAGTTTTAGTATTCTATAGATAGTGGGCCTACATGCTATGGACTGCCATGACACTCATCATCAGCGGTGTTGTTTTCCGTGGAACTCCCTGTGAAATTACATTGCATTCATTGCAATATTTTAATTACCTTAAACGTGCACTTAATTATAGTTTGATTATTATTTCTGTTCATGAGTTCTTTCTTTGTAGTCTTTTGCTTCCAAGTAATAAAAAAATACTTCAGGTGTAATAATTTACGTTCGTTTCAACGAGTACGGATCCAATTTTTGTCTATCATTGCCCTTACTCAAATAATCAGATCAACGATAACATTGAGTAATAGCATAACACTAATAATTGGATAATAATTAGATGAAATAATAAAATACACCCCTATACATTCAGCCCCGTTGGTCAGTGTGAAGCTTTTCCTTTCCTCCTCAGTGCGGTATTTGCTTCGACGAGATCCGGCCATGGGACCTCCTGAACACTCTCCGCCAGTCGTCGTTCAACAACAGCTTCGAGAGCTCGCAGGGTGCTTTCCTAGACGCTCCCTTGCTGGGCCTCAACAACGGAAGTACGAACGCCAGGCCCGGCGCCCCCTCATCCGTTCATGGTAGGAGCAGGAACAACAGTGTTAGTGTTCCGGTGGACGCCGGGAGGCTGAGTAGAAATAACGGCATTTGCAATCAAATAGGAGATGTTCGGAGTAAAAGTCGGAACCACAGCGTCTGTTACCCGCTCATGGAGCCAAAAAATAAGAGCAGGAATTACAGCATCTGCAATCAGCTGATGGATATCGGGAGCAGAAGCAGAAACAATAGCGTGTGTAATCCATTGTTGGAAAGCGGAAACAAGAGCAGAAACAACAGCATTTGTAACCAGCTTGTGGAGGCTGTCACCAACAATGGCAAAGAATCAGGGAAGAGCCGATCGAAGTGGCGACGTGGTTCAGATGAAAGCAGCTGCAGTAGCAACGCTTCTTCCGTTGGGGCCAGGTTCTCTAGGATGGCTAAAATGATTCACAACAACATAAGTAGCGGGTCGTCGGAAGACAATCCGAAGAGTTCAGCTAGCGGCCGACGCAGTTTCAGTTTCGGTGGCAAGAGTCACTGTGACCAGTACCAGGGCTCGCGCCGCGACTCTGACGCCAGCAGGACGAGTGTTTGCGGCGGCAAATCCAAAGCGGAGTCCAAAAAGAAACAGGGTGAGGAGCGAGAGAAAGAAAGCAGCACTCTTGTTGACAGGAAAAGCTTACTCAACTGCAAAAAGAATATAGGCTGCAAACATTTGTTCTGTTCGTCTTGCTGGCGAGCCTACCTCAGTATTAAAATTCAGGAAGGAGACGCTCATAATATTCAATGCCCTGCCGTCGGCTGCAATATTTTAGTTGACGTGGAGTTCATCGAGAGGATGGTCAGCCCGGAGATGAGCAAGCGCTACATGCACTTCGACATCCAGGTTCGTCACAGGTCTATAGATTAAATCACTGGCATTTCCTGTTTTTGTTCTTGAGTTTGATTACCGGATAACGCTAAATTGAATTGTTTGTATTGGTGTACAAGAATACATTCCCTTGAAGCAAACTCTGATCTACGTGTGAGTAACAGCTGTGCTGGTGGTGGAACTGTTCATTTACCACAGTGATATTTTGATCTCCTATGGCCTGGAATATCATTGTTTGAAGTTGTACCTTCTAATGTGGCAATGCTGGTCTTATGTGTGCATCAATTTGTGTGCACTCAATGAGCAACTGTTGGATTAGCCACTAATTTTTCACGTAATGGAATACTCAATTTGTGCTCGTCACATCTAATTTGCTTGGAATCAATGATAATCAAGCAGATGTCTCTGATTTTTTGAAAAACTTAAAGCCAAGAAAGATTAAGCAGATCATGACCACTTTGTCGTTTCAATTGTTTTCATTGGATCCACTGGTACAGTCCCTCGGTTTTATAGCGCGCATGCAGTTTTTTATTGGGTCTTTGCATTGTGTTTTTTGCGAATTAACTTGTAGAACTTTGTAAGTTTTCATTTTGCATTCATTTTTCGAATAACGCCTACTCTTTATGAAAAAACTTTTAACTGAACTACAGTATTACAACAGTGCTATTCATGGATGAACCTATCTTTTATAGGCGTTCGTGGAGAGGAACAAGAGCTTGAAATGGTGTCCATACCCTGGCTGTAGCAGGGCAGTTCGCTTTCCTGAGGCGGAATTGTTCAGTTTCTATGCTGATGCCGCCGCTGCTGCTGCTGCTGCAACGCCCTCCGCTGCTGTCGAAGATAGCGGAGATGTTGGGGCGGCTACTGTCTCTGGTAACACTCCTGCTACCTCATCCGCTGTTGCTGTCGGTGTTGACGGTGTCAGTGGCGGCAAAAGGGGCGAGCCGGCCGTTCTCGTCCGTCATGGAAGCGGTTCTCAACTCAACTCCGCTCTGTCTTGCGACTTGAGCACCGACACTCAAGCGTTCAGTCGCGCAAGGTTCCCGCACTCGTCTTCTTTCCATGGTCTTGTATGCGGATCCCTTCGCAAAAGCGACGATAGTATGGACACTTACAGTCCCACCGACAGAACGGTGGTGCCCAGTTCATCAACCAGTAGAGAGGAGAATGTAGCTCAAAGTTCTGTGGTGTCCCCGACGAGTTCTCGATCTGATGGCCTTCCTAAAAATGTCGTTAAAAACGCAAATACCAACGGAAGTCAAACTAGCCGACGAACTGTGAACGGCGTCGCCTGCACGTGTGATAGAAATGATACGTCGTACCCAGGTACCAACAGCAATAGCGGTAGTAATAACTGCAGCGTCCGCAGCAACAATCAGAACTCGCCCAATTCTTTCATGCAGAGTGCAAGCAATAACTCCTCTAGTCATACGTGCAGCGTCACCAGTAGCAAGAACTCGGCCTACTCGGTCGGTAGCAGTAATTCCACTCACCGCGGTGAGAGTATGAGTAGTAATAACGTGATTCCTAGCATAGCCACTGGTCATCAAATCCCGATATCAAGTTGGGCGAGAGTAGCTACTCTACACAACCAGCTTCCCGGACCATCTGCCGCCAACCTCAACGAGCCACCTGCTGTTCAGGTGGAGCTCACGCCTCCGTCGCATTCGGTTGACTGCGGGAACGGACATTTCTTTTGTTGGTGAGGTCCTTGTCTTGTTCGTTGTCTTGAGTTTCTATCAATTTTATAACATTTCAAAGTGTAATATCCCTTTGAAAAAGTTAAGATGCATGCAATCCCTTGTCTCCTGACAAGCACTCGTCACAGAAGTCGTCGGCTTTTACTCATCAATATGACTACTTGACTGTGTGAATATTGGTACTGAATGAATGCTTTGAGTCATGGCTCCGACACGCGTCTCTATTTTGAAGTTGAACATCAGCTCAAATAGCTACCCACGTCGTAGTCAACATGCAGGCATCACTTTCTTTGTACTGAAATATACGTAGTCTAATCCAGCTAGGTTGTAGATATGCATAGCTCCGTTAGCGCGAGTGGTACTGTGCTTCCCTCCTATTCTGCAGGTCCGGAGTTTGATCCCGGGCAGTGTTTACCTAGAGAAAGTTTGATCAAATCCGATATACAGTGGTACCTCGACATACGAATTTAATTCGTTCCAGAATCGAGATCGTATGTGGAATTATTCGTATGTCGAATCGAATATTC
>VOMN01142312.1:0-18332 GCA_014899125.1 Orchestia grillus
GCCAAGCTACACTTTCGCTGTTTCATCTCAAACTGCACTCACACTTCTACTATCTAACGAAGCCTTTATTGCGATTAAACATAAAGAGGCTTGTGTTATTTCTGTTCTAAGTATGACACTTTATAATTCTGTTTTGACTTTAGAGTTACGTGACCACCTTAACTGTGAATGGATTCGACACGATCTCACTGAACCCATATTTTTGAAGCAGACGGAGACCTACTAAGGTGATGCTTCTACTCTCAAGGCCTATGCTGCAACTTTTCACATCCTATTGACAAGAAATGAAACTTAAGACAATTTACCGGATCATATGAAGTACGACGTGGACAGAGTACTCAAGCTTCACCGCAGACTTCGAATTTCATTTGTAAGAATAATTCAAGACGTAGATAAACGATCCAGAACTGTATAATAAAAAAGGGAGTAAGCCCAATAATCAAATCTTGTAATTTAGTCACCGGTACCGATGAGTGAAATCATGATTGGCTAGCAGTACCGTCAATCAGAACATTTGCTGCAGTGGATGGGACTGAGCATGAAGCAACAGTAGCTTGCCGAGTACAACTGGGAGCTACGCACACCGCGTTACCTCACACACCAACTACTCGCTTAAGACTGTCTGACAGTCTGAGTCTGACACTCCGAGTCTCCGACTGTCATCCTACAGTGTTGCCCTTCGGATTGCGGAAGACAGGAAAATTTCTTGAAATTTAATCACGAAATTCTTCGTAATGTTTGGAAATCGTAACAAATATGACTGATGCCACTCAATTTAAGATTTTGTTTTTTAATAATCCCTAAAATCTATTAAAATTTGAAAAATCCATTCGGATGATTTAACACCTGTGGTAATGAGTAGTTTTGAATTGTTTAAATGACGAGAGCATGATTTTATTGACTATTCCAGAAGTATATCTGCCAGCAAAGAAACGAAATTGATGAATTCAAAAATAATGTAATCTATATCCGGCATATTGAGCAAGACGGTGGTTTTAGAGCATTATCACCAACCCTACAATTCAGTACAAACTTTAAAGTCCATCTCCAAATAGCACCAGTGTTTTCAGCAAATGAAAGAGAAATGACAAGTTTTTACTCAGAAATTTTCACATTGAAATATATGCACAGCTGTGTACTTTACTTGAGTGCTGTTGAACCGCCCAGTTGTGTGCTTCACTACATCACTGCACTGTACAGATGTGCACTGCACTACAACACTACTGAACGGCAATGCACTTCACTACAACACTGTACAGTAGGAGTCCCCGAGGGGGAACAGTTCAAGTACAAACCTCTGGGAGTAAATTCAACTAACAAAGTAAATTGTTGAGAAATGTAGTGTATGTTTTTCCCCAAAAAGATGCATCCTGGTAGCCTCTCATTCTAGTGAATTATAATTAGCAAATATAATTCACAAGTAATTCGAGTGACAAATTCAGTACGATGCCGCGTGAGCGTCGGAACAATTCAAACAACTGAATAAGCCCACCACAAGCACTACATCTGTTAAAAATTGCAGACATCGATCTCTTCAGACCATTTTAATGAACTTTATACGTATATACATGAATTGGATGTCATTTAAGACGAAACAGAAAAGAGTTAAGACTTAATTCAAATGGGAATCATCAATCGAGATGTGCTGCTTTTTGAAGATTTTGTAGAACGCACCGCACAACAACGGAGTAGGCCTGAACGATAAGTCAATGTGGCACTTACCTCAGCGAGGAGCGTGCTTCTCCTGGCAACAGAGAGGTGACCGCTGCCTGCGCGTGCATGCCGTTACAGTAGACAGTACAGCCAACGAACTTCTACTCTTATTTCAAAACTTTCTATGTGTAAGAGAATTTAAAGTCGGTACACAAGTTACGTTACACTTGAGTATTATTGACTTAATAAGGCAATCCAATTGCCCAGGTACAGAAAAGGGGGTTTAGAAAAACAGCGCTTGGAGCGCAATGATGAGAAGCGTCATTATTTACGCTGAGCAGGATCAACAAGTCTATTTCATAAGTTTCTGGGTTTGAGAAAAGCAATATTTTCTTACCGCATGAACTATCGAACTGTCCTCCTGCGTCAAATGAAGTATGTGAGGAGGAGCGTTGTCTGGAGTCAATAACGCTCTAAATATTTTTAAGATCCAAAGGGACATAGTTGTAATTGTAACATTTTAACGCAAACTTTATTATTCACCATCAGGCCGTCAACGTCAAGCAAGGAGACTTGGATCTATTAGTAACATGTACGGGTTGCACATTAATTTTACTCAACATCTTAGGGGCAAATCTTCAGTAGAGTAAATGGCTATGTATTGAAACTTCCAAACTTATTTTCCTATCACATTTTCTGGAATTCCCTTGATATTTTGGTATGAAAACGTGGTCAACATCAGCGTCATGTGAGCGCTGCAGTCTAGTTACATGTTGGCGGTTGCATGTTTATTATGAATTCTGAAGTTCTTGGGTGTCTGTGAATCAAGAACTTATTAATTAATCGTGTTCATTCTCTTATAGAAATTTCCTTCCATACGTTTCATCAAAGCTTGAAGTCTTCACTCCATCATGTACCATGCTTTCTCCCAAAAATGAGTATGTCCTACCGTCAAAATGCCTATAACGGACTTTTAATTTACTTTCAAAATGATGTACAATGTCGGATTGGAGGTTCGTTTCGTACCAAATGACTTTTTTTATTTAACATAAATACGTTCGCAATTGTTGTCGTTGATCAAAATTATATAGCAGGTCAGGCCATATATTTTTACTAGATAAAAAATATGTAAGAAGTCACGGAGCAGTTTATCAGTGAACAACGCGTTCGCTGCCTGGGGACATTCAAATTCCGGCCCTTCCTCGAGCGCCCTACGAGAAAAAATTTGTTTATTCCGAAATCGGTCAAATCCAAACTATATAACAATCGGGATTTCAATTAGTTAGATTACAACCTTAAAGTTAAGATGTGGAAGTCTCGATGAAACTTTTAAATGGGATCAGTAAGACTACTACAACCTGAAAATTACGTGTGGAAGTCGTGTACAAACTTTGGATCGTGATTCTCAATGCGCTCGTAAGCACGAAAAGTGGAGTATAAATTCAAAACATCGTGTGATCTTTGTGCATATCTCTTAATATAACAATTATACTGCAAAGATGGCCTATCGTAACCTAGATTTTTCTATACATAAGATAATCTGCAAAATGATGACAGGAAGGTCGACCCTATTCCGAATTCTATGGAGTGAAAAAATAAAAATAAAATATTCTTAAATCAGTCTTACACCAGGTCACATCGGTTTTTCGATCATTAAGACCCCAACCTTAAAAATAGGTGTGAATATCACGTTGAAACTCCAGTTGCGATTCTTAGTTCGCTAACCTATCGTTGAGTGCGAAGTGGCGATCGTGCTGATCGCCACTTAATTTATATTAAATTTGGATTAAATTGAAATTAAATTTGGATTAAATTAGATTCCGTTCAATTAAATACTAACCTATATCGTCGTATGGTTCTTTGTACATCTATCTATCTATCTATCTATCTATCTATTTATCTAGTAAAACACTAAAACTCTGGTCGTCTTGCTTGTTTGTTTGCTTGCTTGCTTTTTTGCTTGCCTGCTTGGACCCGTGCACACGTTTTCTGTCGGGTCTGAGATCTTCGAAATTTATACTTTTCGTTTAATCTTGCATTGTGGATACCAACTTAACTGAATCGGAAATATTCCGAATACGGTTTCATTTTGATAAATTTTATTTGACCCAACTGGTCACGTGTAGTCTAGTATAATACTAAAACTCTGGTCGTCTTGCTTGTTTGTTTGCTTGCATGAAACCGTGCACACGTTTGTCTGTCGGATCTGAGATATTCAAAATTTATACTCTTCGTATAATCCTGTATTGTGGATACCGACTTACTGCATAGGATATATTTCTAGATACGGTTTGATTTTGATAACTTTATTTGACCCAACGGGTCACGGGTTGTCTAATTTTCCATAAAATTAAGGAAATTACAGTCGACAAATAGGTCGTGATAAGAGCGATTGCTCTAGTTTCAAGTATTTTGTGTGAATATCTTGTTATTGCGATTTCGACATCATTCGCATACATCGAAAGTAAGAAAGACAAATCGTTTATTCCGAAATCAGTCTCATACAAAGCATGGAACAGTAGGGATTTTAAACAGTAAGACTACAGCCTTAAAATTAAGTGTAGAAGTGGAATTGAAACTTCTAACTGTGAATCTTAATTTGGAAATAGGTACCAGAAGTTAACATTACCCAAAATAATTGCGTAATTTTTAGGCATATCTCTCTAAGTTCAAAACATTTAGTTTTGAATTTTAGATGGACAACCTTGATTGTCTGGTACGTAAGATAGTTCAACTTGTTGCAAATTGTGCGGAATGAGACATTTATAGTTTAAATTAAAAGTTTGTTGTACGGCTGAACTATTTGCAATGTCTAGTTTTCGCGAGATGCATATTAACGGTGTGATGTGAGTTCAAAGTGGTATTGTGTGAACTTATGCTGTTTGAGAGAAAGACATAATAATCTATTCCCAGAATATATGGCATACGTGACACAGGATATAGTAAATCAATTGGCAACAACTAAACAAGAATTCAGGGGCACAATAAAAATGCAAATAATATCAATATTTTCAACTATAACTTTTAATTTGTTAGCTGATCGCCTTTGCCCTCGGCGATAATATTAACATTCCTCAAAAAGTTTTCTCACAGAATTATGCATGAAATTTACGGTTACTCTTAAATAAAATGCGAAGCTATTGAAAAAGTGAGACAGCATACAAAAGAATGTATGCTTTTATGACAATTAAAAAGTTGTCCAGGTAAAACAAATAGTTTTATCTCGTATGGGGATAGAAGCAGTCAAATAAAAACCTTCTCCTTTGCTCGATGATATTATCCTTTTATTCTTCTGGTCTATGCATACAATTGTCAACTTCCTGATGGCACCCTGTTGCTGGCTCTGTTATTTCCATTCCTCTCCTCACCGGTGTTAGGCAATCAGGAAATAGTTAAATTAAATACTGCCTGCAAAATTTGATACAGCAATATAAGTTAATTTACGATCAAGATATTCTCTTTGTACATGAACAACCTAAGTACTTACCATCAGACTGCAACAAATACAATGGATCAAGTACAGCTCACAGATATATTCTGCGCATAAGGGTGAAATCTTAAACAGTTGGTCCTTCTTTGAAACAGAATCGAACGTTTCATGCTGATGAATAAATGCCAGACGTTCACAGACGAGTCCTGATAGAATTCTACATGGTGGTAATGTACAACATGAATGCTGGATATGGCAGGGCCTTTATACGATCACTTCTCTCGGACTAACATTCTTCTTATTTTGTGAACTTGGCGGTAATACATATTTTAGTGAATATACCTTATCACCTGTTACATTACGAATCACTATGCTTTTCCGTATAGAATTCGCACCCTTTTATATCTTTATTTTCTGAAACCTGTATGTTAACTGACGCCGAGCGCCAGCATGAACTGTTCTGGACACCGAAGGCGTGCTGTGGTAAATACTGTTGCTATGACAACACAGCAAGATATTCACGTAAAACTCTGCATGAATATACTGATAAATATGTTCAACCTATCATATTTTTATTTTAACTCTTCTATACGTTTATTTCTAATCGAAATATTTCAGGTGCGTCGTATCATTGACGTTATTCTTTATTCGAAAAGGAAGATGTTGTGAAATGTAAAACCTACTCTGTTTGCGTGCTTTCTTTTTGTATATGATTGAGAATTTGTCTTTTTTAGACTCTAGATTAAAAGATAGATCTTCATAACTATTCTGAAATATACTTAGATTAGCAATTATCTGTACTTGATTTGTATTCACACATTTACTTCGAAATAATGCATCTTATAATTGAATAATTTTATGAAAATTCACACACTTCTTCTATTTCACCTAATATTGTCTAGTTTTTAATAAAAAGAACAGTAATTGTCTTTTATATACGTATGTTTATAACTTCTAAATACGCTACACTTTATCTCATTATTATATGCTGCAAATTATCACTTAATTTACTTTCAAGTGATCCTAAACTACACACTCATTCACAAAATTAAATCTTAAGAAATATATTAGTAAGGAATGTTGATATACATATATAGTTTCCAGACAAGGTAATCTAACTTTAAGCACATTCTTAGTTAGCACTTTTAAGTAGGAAATTCAAAACTAAGCATCCAAAATTGATTGTTCAATGTTGCCCATTGCTCTGTGTGAGTGTTGAACGAGGATTGGAATTTAGTATTGTATATCGGCATTTCGAAACTCGTGTTACAACAAGTAGATAAATGTACCGGGTGGTTTTAGAAACAACGTGTTGTCGTCAGGTGTAAAAACGTCTCGGTTCTATCGCAAGATGTGTGGTGTCGAAGTTATTCAGAATTCCTACGAATGAATAGCGCGCCGGTTTATTACTTAAATATGCTTGTTTACATTCATATACTTGTCACCAGATCCGGTAGTTTTGTTAAGTTAAGGCGGTGACTTTGTAATTTTGACGTGGCAGTATGAAATTGAACTTGAGATACTTTAGAATCTGTACAGCCAGAGTTAATCACAAGAATAATGAATGTGATGACTGAGTATTAGCTATGTACACAAAGAATAAGTTTTATATTCTTCTGGTAAATTTGTTAATAATAATGATACTACTAGTAATTATTTTAATATAACTTATTAGGCTATAAAGTTGCAGATTATAATACTGTTGAAATGAGTTAAGTAGGTATTTTTTGTTCAGGGACCATTTGGTGTCATTAGTTGTCATTTGAGGATAGTGACCAGAGTAAGTATTTTGGCACACTCATTTATGGTTACAAAAACAATGCTGAAATGTGACGAGCAATACCTTTTAAAGTTACCTTGTATGGTTTGTATTTATACTACCAGATTTAAATCGTAAGGAGTGTGTGTAGGTATACTTGAGCAAGAAGTGTCCAGAAATTGGTTGAAGCCAAGCTTTTTTCTTCTGTAACCCTGTGTGTAAGTTAAGGCCTTCACAAAATATTTTAAATATTTGGAGTGACTACATTGGCTAAATGTTCAGGAATCTGTAGTGAAACTCACTGGTACTCAGCATTTGGTTACAACTTTATAAGAAAAATTAAAACAATTCTCAATTCATGCTGCAAATTACTTACAAATTATGTGCTTGTCCCACTGCTTAATAAAGATGTTTCTCAACTTTATAATTTCTATTTGAATTTATTTTTCTATGGTTTGTTTCCATTTGTATGTTCTTAATTCTATTTCCAGGTAATTTTATTTTATTTAATTAGTTTACAGGTATTTTAGTTGCTTCTACAATGTCGAGTGTCAAGGTAAGTTCCACAGCACTCTTGATATCTTGGTTTTTATGTATGACAATGATGTAGACATTTTCTGTTGAACTTTCAAGCCTAGCTTAGTTCATCAACTTTATTAAAAGCCTTGACAATTATGTGTACCCGCACGACCTGTAAAAATTTCATGGAGATTTGGATAAACAAAGTTTAGAGATAAACCAGCCCATGAGAAGTGGTTCTCTCAAGTGTTGGACAGAGGTTAAAGGTTCAGGGCAGAGATAGTCTGGTCTTGGAAACAATTTTCTTCTTGATGATGCAAGTAATCTGAACTCTATTAGGGAAACTGAAAATGTGCTGCAGAGACTGGCTTTTTATAGCCAAAAATGCAACCCGTATACAGGATACTTTGCTCGAGACCTGAAATTTCACTTGCAGTGTAGTGAAGTGTGATGGAATGGTACATATGTAGGTACAAGCATATTAATATGTAGATAATTATCTGATTAAATTAGATTTTTATTAGCTTAGAAATATTGTCAAAATGAAGCACTAATTTTAATTTTCATGCTTGCTTAATTATAAGCTGCAGATATGAGCAAGCTTCACAGCTGTAATAGCCCACTTTTTTTTATTTAGGTCAATATAGTAATTTCTAACTCAATGATACAACTATAAAAAATTTTTATGCATCAGTTTTCAATTTTTTTAGATAGCTGTTTCTTACGTCACAGTGCTTGTAATGTGCTGGTAAATATGATAGGGATTTATAAAATTTTATAAAAGGTTGTTAATTTGATGTTTCTTCAAAAGTGTGTTTATTTATTGTCCAGATTGGCATAATTGGTGGGACTGGTTTGAACAAGCCAGACCTCTTCACTCCAGACAGAGCTGATGAGCAAGTGGTGACGCCATTTGGAGACCCATCTGACAGGCTGCAGCACGGCACCATAGCCGGAGTCCCTTGTGTGCTCCTACCGAGGTCTGTCCTGTCATTGCCCTTGATTTATCTAATTCCTTCCCAACTCATAGCACTGCTGTTCAAGTATAAACAATTTGTTCACCTTATCATGTAAAGACAAATGGGTTTCCATCATGAGTTGAATGAAATAGTAGAAATTTATATAATTTTGCATTTGGGCTCAGACCTAAAATGTGCCTGAGTGAACAGACCTAGGTATTTATGGTCATAGTTATTTCCCTTCCACATCCTACCTTATTTTCCTCATGTTGTGCTCTGGTAAAAGGTAATACAGTATGACAGTGCAGTAGTGTGTTAACAAATTTCTACAAGTAGATGTTTATGCAATAAATGTGGGAAAATTATTTACATGCAGAAGTGCATCTATACATAAAAAACATTAACATACTTTATGCCTTATAGCAACATTTTGATTCATGCAGCAATATCAGCACAAAATTCACCAAGTTTTATATGTTCTGAATCCATTATGTCTACTTAGATCTATTTACTTTAATTGAAGTCTTCATCTCAATTTGAAATGCAGTGTCTGATGGCTTTTTTTGGTTACGACTTGGCTTGTGCTTGCTTACCTCTTTACTGGACCTCCACTTCATCCTGGCTGTTTTAGTTGCATGTTTATGTCAAGTGAGGGCGGTAGCAATGTATGGCTTGCATTAAAGATTTCAGTAGACTTTAAATAACTAATGCTCTTATTCTGAGAGCTTCTAGATGTTTTTGTGTTACTCGGTGTATCTCTGATCTCATCCACACTTGTGATTGTCTTATGCAATTAAGGCTTAAATTTGTAAGCATAGTCTCAGTATATCTGATTGTTAATTTGTACTCTATGTTCATACTATTTGTATACTTGAATCTACTCATATTAACAACTTGCCAGCACATCTCCAGCCCTAAACATTTGACACTGAAGTCACCATGAAATGTATCTCCATGCATTTCTTCTGCAAAGAATGATTTCCTCTATCCCCTCTGACGACCAGTGATGATAAAAGGCTGCAATCACCATGCAGTATTTGAAAAACAACCCTCACTCTGATGCATCTTTTTGCTCACTCTTTTACCAACAAGATGCACCTCCTGTATCAACAACCCTCACGACACCCTTTTAAAACTGTGATACTTTTACCTTTCATCTTCCCATCACTATTGTACAAAGTGGAAGAACTCTCTCCTTGGTTAGCTGTAATGGCATTTGTAGGCTTGCCAGACCCAGCATCACCATTTCAAACTCAATAATTCATTGCTTATTTTTGAAGAAAGTTATTTTTTTTGTGACTTGCCTTTCATTGAATAAAACTTAATGTGTCATTCTGTTCTTACAAAGATGGGTTTGTCAAACTTAATGAAGGTTTAGATGGGATGTAAAATACTGAATGTCCCCTTTGGTTGAGAGGCATTATATTTGATTGCATTCAATTAATTGAAATGTATTTACGCAGGCATGGTCGAGACCACACAATTCACCCATCTCGTGTAAACTACCGTGCCAACCTGTGGGCACTGAAGGAGGCAGGCTGCACACACGTGCTTGCTGCCACTGCTTGTGGCTCCCTGCGTGAACACATCAAACCTGGAGACTTCGTTACTCTGGACTCTTTCATTGACAGGTTTGTCTAGCTAGTATCAAGAGTAGTTCATGACATGCTCGAGAATCTTGATGAAGTTCCTGCATTCTTTTTAGGTATTGCTAGTGTTTCTCACAGGCACATGCTACAGTATTCTGGCATTGCTAATCTTTCTCAGCTTCATCCTATTTTGGATATGCTAATTAGTACTCAGTTTCATTCTATTTTGGACGTGCTAATCTTTCTCAGGCTCATTCTATTCAGGTATCCTGGAAGATCTCAGCAATAAGCAGAGATGTTCTTAGCTCCTTCACATGTGGACACACTCACCATGTCTAGGAAGAGTCTGATACGTTATTTGGGGTGGAGATTCCTACTCATGTCTATGTTATTAATTAGCACTATGAGCTACTTATTCTCCTGACCTATTCCACTGCTGTTCATAAAGCAGAAACTGTTAGGAACTCCTGCATGTCATAACAGTGTGCTGTTCTGCAGGCAAATTGACTGCTTCATTTTTAAGTGTGTCATATTTTTATCACAAGTAATTTACTCAAGGCATAGTAATTTTCTCAACAGAAATGTCAATAGGAATTTAGACTGAAGAAAGGCACTACTTGCGTGCTCCAATAATGTACTAGGCTCGTAGGGCAACCTGCATGTGAAGGTAATCCCTGGGAAGTGGAAGCGTGTAAACGAATACTTCATTTCAGAACGTACAAGAGAGAGGTGACCTTCCACGACGGATCTGGGGATGGCTTGCCTGGCATCCTGCACTTGCCCATGAACGAGCCCTTCTGCCCCCACACCCGCGGCCTCCTGCAGCAGGCCTGCGAGGCCTCGGGCGTCACCTGCCACAAGAAAGGTCTGGTCTCCATCTCGCCTGCCTGATAATTTCTCCACTTGTAATGCTCCTTCATTTCCTCTTATTTTTGTTAGCTAAATTCTACGTAAAACATAGAATGATCAGTCGTCATCGCTACATGAGTGGGTGGTAGGAGGAATTCCTTGTAATTTGAAGAGTTGTAAATAGATACGCTTCTTGTTTGCACTAATTTTGTCCTGCATGCGTTTGTTCCACTGTGTCTTTAACCTTCTTGTTAGTGGCTTCAATTAAATTTTGTTAGAGAAAATAGTCTATATTTGATGTTAACCATGTCATGAAATAGAAGTTAAAGGGAGCTCAAGTTAAATATACTTCATTGAGACTTAGTTTTGAAGTTTTCAATACGAAGTCACTGCAGGAGCAGATATCTTTTGATTATTCAAAATGCTTTTCAGCATTTTTTGGCTTCTTTCATTGAGTTTAACATGTGTTTATTTGTACTTATACGAAGAAGATATAGCTTTTTTTGTTAATCCTTCAAAATTTTCAATACTGCGACACCTGAAAATTAGGGAATTCAATTTTTTGTGATTGAAGCTTCTGCTTGGCTACATGACTTAACCTAACTAGATACATTGCTTTGAGTGAGTTGACGTAGTAACACCAAATGCTCGTTTCCGTCCACTAGTTGGTTGCCAGGAGGTTCCTCGGCACCCTGTGTCTCATGGCCTTCCAAAGTTGTGCGGTGCTTGGAATCATTTTTCCTTGGTGGATTTCATCTTCGGGCATCAGTTTTTTGGAGCGTCTTTAGTGCAAATTTTGACGAGGCTGTTCTAGTCTGTGAGAGTTTAGTGTTGCTTGTAATGAAATCGTGCCACCATTTTGGTAGGTGGCTGACTGAATTCCCTGCCCTTATTTCTTCACTCGGAAGGCTCAACGCTCCTAATGCCATTCCAGCTTCGAAAATCTCGGAAAATTTCATGACGAATTTTGTACTCTTTATTGACTCAGTCGTTTTCACGGCTGTCTGATTACGACCCTCTCTCATTTATTTATTATTTTTATCGTGTGGGATGATCGGTAGCGGTGTTAAGGCACTATACAACGATTAGATAAAACGCTTTTCACAATCTACAGCAAACATTTCAAGTGACGTGTTATGCGGTGCTGATTGTGGTGTTCCCTAGGCGTGATGGTCACCATCGAGGGCCCCCGGTTCAGCACGGTTGCAGAGAGCAACATGTTCCGCACACTGGGAGGTGACGTCATCAACATGACCACCGTGCCTGAGGTGAGAAAGATGCGCTCGTTTGGTCTGCAGGGGGATTGCCCTTAGCGCATTTTGGAGACTTGACGATAGGTGGACTCATGAGCTATTCCTGAGACTTCAACTCGGAATTTACAATGTAAACTGTGACTGAAGCTGAAACCGAAACTGAGGCTGATACTGAAGCTTATGCGGTGTTTTGAGTGTAAAGGCAAGTTCATAAAGTGATACAGGCTGCAAGGGTCACTAAGTTGAATTTATGCTCCTGGCAACTGATCAATCTCTACTGAGCTTCACTGCTGAGATCGCCTCAGGTCGCTGCATTGGTAACTCTTATGGTGTTTAATGATACACTTTCACCTTTGTTACATCTAGAGCCCCTTCTTATTCTGAACGTGCTGTTCTGGTCTGACAAGAGCTGTTGGAGTTTAGTCGTGGGTGTATAATTATTATGCTGAGCTAATCCCACGGTACTACTGATCAATTATGCCTTCGAATTTGAATTAAAGCTGGAGAGCGACGCACGCTCGTGCACTTGCAGAAGCTTGCTTCACGCTGCTGACTCCCGCTAACATTTTTGTTACTGCACTGAAGGTGATCCTGGCCCGTGAGCTGGGGCTGTGTTACGCCGCTGTGGCCATGGCCACTGACTACGACTGCTGGAGGGAGTCCACTGAGCCCGTCAGTGTCGAGGTCGTCATGGCCACCATGAGGTGAGGGGCGCTCCATGCTGCCCATCCTGGCGGCTGCAAATGAATTTTTTGCCTAATGCACGCATTAAACCATTTATCAACCAAAAGAACCGTGTGTTCGCGTTTCATGAGCAGGCTACTAGTTTATCGTGAAAACCTTGATGCAGTCGTGTTGCATAGGAGGCCTAGAGTCGTACAATACCAAGCGCCATGTGTAGTGAGAGCGAGTTGTGTGCACCTCTGTCATCCCAAACTTCCCTCTGTCTGCAAAGTCAGTCATTTAAAAGAAAGGAATACCTTTATTAATTGCTCAGATTTCAGAGTCGCCAAACTTTGAAGCTGTTTTCTGATGTTTTTAAAAAGCAGCGCTAAGTACAGCATGTTTCTAGGGGCCTCATGTATACCTTGCACCTGTTAGGGAATATTGAAACTCTTTGAGTTTTTTTGCACATTTCAAATTTTATGGAACCGATCCTAATGAAATTAAATGTACTGACTGTGGCTGCACATCCGTGGTTGTGTGAGTGCTGTAGGTTATGGAGGGCTGTATGCCATGCAGGGGCTGGGCTGTGATACAGAAGGACACTTCACTCCCCTTAAGGAAGTGTGTTCATTCAGTTGTCTGGCGATGTGGGACTTGGGTAGCAGCCCAAGAAAGGAAACACTCGGCACTTTCCCGAAGCTACATTCTATTCTTTTATAGCCCATTCTGTACAATTTTAATGAGTAAAAGAACCTGAATGACCCCCTCTATCGTATTAACAAAAAACGAAGTATTAAATCATCCAGTATAAAATGGATTTATTCCCCTTTATTCTATTATCTTGTATTTTATATTATTCTATTCCACGCCATTTTATTCTATCGTAATGTGCATCGTGTGCCTGTGTCCACTCTCCAGGGAGAACGCTGAGAAGGCGGTGGCGGTGATGAAGGCCGCTGTGGCGCTCATCGCCCAGCACGACTGGACGGAGATCATACCCAACCTCAAGGTGAGAACACAGACACTAAGTCAATTTTTGCTCTTACTTGCGTGATCTAAGTGGCGTATGCTGCGGCTGGTTGTTTTGAGCGTTTGTAAGGAGTGAATTTTTAAAATTGAATCGTGTCATTGGACTTGCGTGTGAAAATTTAGCTCTGTGATTTTATTTTTAGTGAGCTCTCTCATTGACCTCTCATTGAAGAGCTAATTGGAGGGAGAGATCATCCCTGTACGTAAATAACTTGTAGTTTTAGTGTCGTGCGCAGACGCAAGACATCGAAATGTCAGAATCAACTCATTTAAAACATTTCTGGCCCACGCTTTCCTTTATTACTAGACTCGTCATTGTTTCTCGATGCGGTTGTACGGAACAGAAAGGTAGTGAAGGTTCTGAATAATTCTCCAAGAATTGGTGTAGCTTCCCAACAACCGGTGCTTGTGGGCAGCTAGTAGCACGAGCGCCTCACTGCTGCCTGCTGGAAAGTTGCTAAACTGAAGGAGACGCTTTACATTTCTTCTTTCGCCTCACCAGGGATTTTTAAACTTTTGTATGTAATATTTTACTTTATGGTGCAGAGACCAGCAGATTTTATCCTTCGCATTCGTTATCGTCAAGTTCTTGAATGAGAGGTTCCATTACACGTGCTGTTTAGTAGGTGAACGTGAAGGAAGGCGGGAGAAGAAAATTTGAAAATATGTTACGTTGGAACGAAACCAGCTTGACGTTAGATCTCCTCTAAGTGAGCGTTGTGCCGTGCAGTTCTCTCGTTGTAGCTATGAGGTAAACCCTGAGAATTGGTTGTATTTCATTCCCTGTTGTCATGATGGCCAATAAAGCGTAGAATCTTATCAAATGATATACAGAGACAACTGTAACCAGTGGTTACACTTGCGCACGTTTCCTCGTTTGCTTCATGTAAACAAGTTGCGAGGGAATAATTCACTTTTGGTATTGAAGGAAAATTTCGCTCACACTTGCGCGATTAAATAATGCAGCAAACCGAAGCGTGTCAGACCATGCACTTGACTTCCTATCACTATTCCATCACTACAACGTGTCGGTTGATCAGTAATGAAATAATCTTATTTCTCTCCAGAAAAGCGTCGCCATGAATTTGATGCTGCCGAAGTGATGAGCTGGACACCAAGACGCGCGTCCCTGCCTTCCGCGTACATTGACCTTGCATCTCGCTCGTCTTCCCTTCAGTTGGATGTTGTTCTTGTAGGAGCCGTACTTTGTTCTTAAGTTCTTGTTGTCACTGGGTTGTGTGCTTCAGTCGTGTTTATTATATCGTTTTTGTTGCAGCGTGAATAGTGAGAGCCTCACACATTGGGCCTTAGAATCTTTTCATTCCATTCATTGTCCCGTTCCAAGGCTTGTTAATTATTAGTATTTTGTGTTTGGTAACTAGAGTTTTTTGTGAGCTTTCCTGACTTTCTTGACCTTCAAAAGAAATCAACCGGAATACCTTGAGTAATCTCCAACTTAGAGGTATGTGGCTTTTCTTGTAAAAAATAGTAGTCAAGAAATGAGCAGGGAGGCTTTCTTTTAAGTTACTTGACATATATTCCCACCTTAGAAAACATTTCCTTCTGTCGATAGGCAGTTACTATTCGGGCATGCATTAAGTGTCGCACACCTGCCTCTGCGACAGTGCATGGAAGCGTCACTACATTGCCCCTCCATTTTACCGTGTACAGTCGCATGCGTTGAGCCACGGATGTACTGATATTTAGGCGTGACACTCACAGAAGTGGCCAAAGGACATTCATTTCTCACATGTTAATGATCACTGCCCAGGGGATGGCGGGGCGTTTACGCGGTCTGTGAAGTCGACAGTGATTGTTGACATGCTAAAGGAATAATTGATGCAATACATCTGCGTCACTATTTGGCAGCTCTTTTAAGTGCCTTAGTGCTGTACGGTGTGGCAGTAAAGGATTCTTCTTGTACTCCTTATTTCATTTTAGTGCATCCATTAAATACAAAAAGTTGGACAATTAGTACAAAACTTAGTCAACGCACGGAAAGTTTTATACATATCAAATCGGACTGAATGTCCCTTTACCATCACTAGCTTATTAATTTCACGTGCTTCTAGCTAGCTGCAGTAGGCATTTTAGTTTAGGTTTCATTCCACTTTTGTCGAGGTCGAGAAGGAACACTCGGGACTGCCTGAAGACGAGTTGTCATTCCTTCGTCGCCGATAGGAGGCGATAGAGATCTGGCATTCCTTAGTTTTTCTCGCACCTCACTACATTATTTGAAATACCGGTGAGTTGAGTTTAATAGTCATGTAATTTATACATTTATTTTTATCAGAATAGGACTGCGTCGGGCACACTTTTCATCTCCCTCCTAGTGCCTCAATACCATGCGTGTGCTCTAATTTAGACGCCGAGTTTGCCCTTCTCTGTGTGCGCTCTGGCGCTCAGCGAGCTGCTGCGGGAGCCCGGGCTGAAATTCTCCCCTCTTGCTCACGTCCACCTGCTCTTCCTTCAGTTTTGGTTGGAGTTTTGTGCAAGGCGAGAAGGACGATGTTTGGACAAATTGTTGTCCAGTTCGTTTGAGCTAAAACTACTCGCTCACAGTTGTAGGTGTCTCACAGCACGTTTTTTAATATATTCATAACACTACGTAACACTCTAACCTTTTGTATTTTTTCTTGCCCAAAAAATTTCTTGCCATTTGATAATTACAATAATGTGCTTCAAATCTTTTGAAATGCAAATGCGTGCTGATGAAACTGTCGAAAAACACAAGTGTAGGTAAACAAATTTGTTGAAGTTCTACTTCATGTAAACATAAGCATTTTTACCATGAACACGTTTGAACTTAGACACGAGGCATGCTCGTTTGAGCCTTGATGTTATTTGTTAAACTTCTCCTTTTCTGAGATATTGTACTGAAGGCTTATTTTTTATTAAGCGTGTCTGTGCTTCAGGTCTTTTGGCCTGTTGCACGCTCTGCGGTGCACATCAATGGTTTCACGTAATGATTCGCATTGGACTTTTGTATCCATTTGCGAGGTTTTGTACTAACACAATGTATTTGTGTGAAAATTTACATCTGAGGAAAAAATTTTGATTTCGTCCAGAGCTTTAAGTCAGTTTTTCATTTATTGCCGAGCTGAAATTATTTTGCTTTGCTCAGTCTATTCAAATGAGTTACCTTTTCGCTCGAGATTCGACTAAGAATTACACAGTGAGGAAGCGAATTTCCCTAAATTTATTGATCTGTTTTCGATTTTCAGAAGGTAAATCTCGTAACAGGTTTTGCATCATTGTTGAGTTTACTGTAGGTTTTAGTAACGTGTGTTGGGTCTTTGGGTGGCTGTGAACTTATATTTAGAGCCGCACCCTATTTGGTGTCCAGTCGATGGATCTGAGTGTGTCAGTGTGTGAAGTTCAGCCAATGAGGATTACTGTCCTTGCCAGTTACCATGTGCGTCACCGGAATTTTAATGCATAACTTTATATTTTCCTACTTCTTCTAGCTGCTCTGATAAAATAGAAGGTCAAATATTCAGAAGTTTGCTACTAAAACTAAGGTGAATGTTGATGTACTTTATATGAGTGTATTTCATGCAGCGAGTGTAATAGGTTGTGTTGGAAAGTAAACGGAACTTCAGACACCGTCTTTATTTTAACCTTTGCCTGCCGTCGTGAAAGGTGACTTTCACTGAAGAAAAATGAGGATGATTTGATCCCAAAAAGCGGGTTTGACCTCCGAAAATGATGCTAGATTTGTACTGCAGAGAAAAATCTGCTATGACACTTCCATGTTAAATTACCACTCGAGACAACGTCTGAAGAAAACCCCGAGTTGTGAACGTTGCCAGGTCACATGCGTTGTGGGTCTTGTGAGCCGTACCCGAGCGTCTAGGGCCAGCGTCACTGTACAGACAAATATTTTCTTTTCCTTCACTTCCATGGAAAAGCCAACGTGCGCATTAACACTTGATTGACCAAAATTGTTTGGCCGTTGCAGCTCTATTTAGCTTTATTCAAAAAATTAGCTGTAGCGTTGTGTACGTTTGAACAGGGCTGCATTAAGCCTTCTATGAAAAGCTTGGAGCGTCATCATGAGAGTGGCGTGTGGAATGCATGCGGACGGTGCAGGGTTCACGAGGCTCACCCTCAGCATGTCGGTCAACAGAGCCACGGGTGCCATTTCCGTGCATTCTGTGCTGAGCATCGCAGGGAAATGAGCAGCATTCTGTTGCAGCTTCACAGATCTCTGAGTGAACATTCGGATGTGACGGAAACCTCTCCTACTGAACTCAGCCATCGTGCCTGCGTGAGCATATCTTGCCTACTCTCGAAGACGTATATCTTGGTTCTGAATCACGCTTGCGGAGGAGTATCTTTGCCTTCGAATGTGGGAAATTCATTGAATATGTAACTTAATTCATGCTGTTATCAGCTGAGTAGACGAAAATATGTTTTTATCTCGGTGAATGCTCGCTGGTTCAGATCCTAATGCGTCCTCAGGGAATACTGTTAGGTTACCTCAGCTTTAGCTAGGCCAACGGGACGTCTATCTTGGGTGCCCACTTAGCTTCTTTCCATTTTCATGCTTTCTTCGCTGATGATTCTTTATTCTTTTCTTCTTCTTCCCCCTCAGGGGGCATAGGATAGGCCATAGGTAATAGA
>VOMN01142314.1:0-24177 GCA_014899125.1 Orchestia grillus
TTAACAACCTCCTTGTAAGTGGCGTTGCAAATGACGCATGTCAATATAAAGTTCTCTGGAACAGTTCTCAATAATAAATGTATGGGAAGTCTCTGTTCGCGACAAAAAAAGAAAATAATATCCCAGACAAACAATTTTTCACACCCTGAAAACTGAACTCACTGGCGAAGAATTTTAGCATAATCGATCTAGAATATAGTTTATATTTAGTATCGTTTTGTCAATTGTCAAAGAAGTTCATTTACGTAACTGGTAGCTCGATGTAAATTCAAGATACATAAAGCCAACAGAACATTGATTGCATGTGGCTAAAACATGGTTGGATTATACGGGGCTAAAAGTTGTTCTGCGATCACGTATGTGAATTATTCGTATCGAGTTGTTTCCAGCTATCCCCAATTCATACCAACCAAATCCGATGCCCATACATTACATGACGGCTCGGCGCCGGCAATCTTGTAAAAATGATTATTTTCCTTGGAATTAATTCTTACGAGGCTAATTACTGCGTGATGGTCTGCTAATATTAGATGCGAAAAACTTTTTCTGTAGTAATTGCCTTTTAATGAGTCTTTTTCTGCATAATTTACCATAACCCAGCAGCCTTTGAAAACGCAAAATCATTTCAAACTAAGGATTTTTCTCTTTGTGCTATTGTTTCCTTATTATTGTGAAAAAATGATAGTTTACTACACCTCTGATTTCTCTACTGTTAGGTTGTGGCTTCTAACTTCCATCTTTCGGTATAATACAAGCCAAGTGCTACGTTTATAGCCCTAGCTAACTTACTGCCGCACCGCTAGCTTTAGGTAACCAATTAGGTTGCTAGCGTATTCTGACTTGCTCAAGAAGAATTGCGTTCTGCTGTCCTGAATTAATGGAACAGTTGCTGAGATTTGCTCTGAGCTTATTCCCAAAGCTCGAAGCGTTTTTTTTTCGTACTTTAGCATCGGAACTTTGCTGTAAATATACTTGCAGTCGAAAGTTTAGTTTCAGTTCGCGCGGTAGACCTTTATTTTTCCTTTTCCCCGAGACATGCTCCCTTGGATGCTAAGTAATTAGGTAAGTTAGTAGGCAGTCAAAGGCATGCTTGGCCGTAGGGACTTCTAAATAAACTCCCTCGTGAACTTAGTGGGTAAGTGTTCCTTTTCTTCCTCTTCATCGCCTTGCATTGCGTGACTGCAGCCTCACCAGCTGCCTGTGGCGAGCCTGAGAGGAATGCCTCGCATTCTCCTGCATTCGTCGACAAATGCTTCAGTTTCGGCCCAACTCTTCACGCTCTGGCCGGATCCTTTTATTTCTTGGCACGAATCATAGCTCTGGGAATTAAATTTTCTGCCATTTGGCGGCAAAGAACTGCGGACCTTTAATGGACCTTATGCCGGCTGCCTGTGTGCGTTATTGGCTTTGGATGATAGCGTGCCCCATGGGCCTTGCGCTCCATTTAACCTTCCCAGCATTTTTAACAGTGCTGACTTTGAAAAATCTCTTTCTTTGTGTGAATGTGGCTTTACCAAGCTCACTTTAACGTTATGTTCTACGACTGTGAAGTTGCGTGCGCAAGAGCGCTAAACTTCTTCGAAAAATGGTGTTTCAGCCTATGTGAAATGTTCTCCCGTTCGAATGCAGCAAAGCAGGCTCTAAATTCCCTCATTTTTCTTTCTCAAGATCCTCAAGCGTGTTTCGGCTTCACCTTCATTTGGTGCAGAGCCTCTGGTGCGCTTGAGCATTATTTGTGTGATTTACCTTGGCATCCGGTGTGCGCCAGCATCCAACGATTGCCAGGTTTCGAGTTAAGCATCGATGCGAGCAGAGTGCGACACCCAACGTTATCGAGACCCATTGCGTGGATTGCGACGAAAGTGCTGCTAAAGGGTCATAATGCCGGTACTTTACGGTACCACGCGGCCATTTGGGCCGCTGTCTCTGTGCTCGATATGATCCTCTTCAGTGCACGAGACTCTTATCGAAAGTGAACCACCACCATTAGCCCAGCGGACACTGGACCATGCATACCTGTTTTGCATGTCACACGACCCATCCATCACTGCTCGGTAAATGATGCTTCGATGCGCAAAAGCTATCGGGATGGACGCTCACATCACCCCATTGAAGTTCACTCAATTAGTTCCAACGGCAATTTTGAGCAAAGCCAAAAGTTATTTTTATTGGCTCATTGATTGATCCCGTTATTTTTTTAAAACATTTTTGCTCATTTTTATTGACGTACTTAAGGAAATGCTGAAATAAGTACTTGATTTGCTACATTTTAGTCGTCTGCAAGAATTAAGTTTAAAATTTCCTCTGAACTGAGAATTTAAGCGCCCCTTTTTTCAATTAATTACATTATCGTCAAGTCATTCATGTTCAGATTTTCTTACCCCCTTCTGGCATGTCTTCTGGCATCTCTAAGGAGGCACTGTTAGGTTACCTCAACTTTAGCCAGGCCTTGGGACTTCTATCTTCTGAGCCCACTTTCTCCTTTCCATTTTCATGTTTTTCTTTTATATTTCCTTTCTTCTTAACTTACGGTTTCTATGCGCAGGGAATCTTGCGTGGGAACACACCGCATAGATTCCACGTTTGCTAAAGTCCATCCCAAATTGTCGTTCTTGTCATTCCTTATCGATCATATTTCGTGTGTGCAGGGTGCTTTAATTAAACTAACTTGTAATCGAATCTAATCTTCTGGCATGTCTTCCAGAAAATGTAGCCACTCGTTAAACTTTCGAAGTTCGTTTAGAATTTTTTCCTAACACTTTAATTTTTATTTCAGTATTTAAGTGAGTGACATTTTTTTTGTTGGTCAACACCCAGTGTCTGCCTGGTTTGCTGCGCGTCGTGTTGAAGAATTTTCCGCGTGTCGCTTAGACTCGAGCTATTCTTTTCGCAGAGTTTATTCGCGTTGAAACTTCAAGTGATTGCTTACCTCGACTTATTTTTCGGCACTTGGCTATTCTACCCTGGGGTAAAGTTGAGCTTTGCAAACAATCTTGAAGCTGTGCCCGAGACCCGGAGTCAACACAGCGACCTGACCATGTGCACATAACTCGCGAGGTCGTGCTAGCTTCACCATCTGGAACCTGCTCGAGCTGGAACAGGTGTTTTCTCCGCGGCCTGCTGGCTTGCCAGTCTCTAGAATTATTGTTCATCCATTTCCATTACCTGACAACGCTCTGAAAATACGTTTTTTTGGCCGCTCTACAGATGTTCTAAGAATTTGAGTGGTTATGTTGGGAGAGTAAAGTAGAATTTCATTGATGTATACCGTTATTTGTTCGTCAGATGAGAGGAATATTTTTACATTGAGAAATGTATGCGTGTAAAATCAATGTTTTTACTCCAATGGAGATTTTACACTGATTCATTTACATGACTCGGTCTGAATTTGTAGTTAGAAGTTTATGGACTAGGCCCGTGCTTGCCGAAGGTTTTGCCTGAGAGGTGTTTCGTAAATGGGTCGCTTGCATTCCTGCACCGAAGTCTAGGGCGCAGCTCGCGATACAGGTCGCCATGACTCTGAAGTGACACTTGATCGCGCCCTCTCGCCAGCATACTGGAACCGGAGCCCCTGCCGTCCTGCCCCTTCTTTGTCTCGTCTTGCTGCTCTTGCTTCATATTAATACCTACCAAGACGTACATTTTCTGGAGACGCTTCTACACCGCCCGAGTGTAATTTGTTTCGCAGTGAAAATAGGCATGTTATCTTGCTTATGTCTAATTAAACCCGAACTAAGAGGTATTTTCGAATAATAATGGTGACTGGTCTTCAAAATGTCTACTCATTGCTTGGTTCCTCCCAACATAATTCTGTATTTTACAGTAAGCAATTTTTTTGTTTTTGTATATGCCTAGGGCAAATCCGAGGAGTATTGCTCCCGGACCAGTTGTTTATTCTTAGTAGATACACTTCGCTTGCGGTCGTGCCTTACTTTAGCGCGGCTTAGGAACCAAAATTAAATGATTGAATTAAGTTAGAATTATGTCTTAAATGACAATGACCAGAATTTTAATTAAAATTAAAATTTGTGTAATTCAAATGGAAAGTTGGTATGCGTAATACAATTTTCTCATGTCGTACATCTATCTCTCTTATCTGCTAGGTGACTGCACCAATATTTTAAGGATATTAAAATGTCTTAGAGCAGTACAGCGGTCCCTTTTGACATGAGCTCATGCTACTTATATGAAAAAAGACACTTCTTACTGCAAATGCATTTTTGTGAAGTAGATCGCAATTTTTTTCTTTTATTCACAGAGGTAACTTCATCTTTCGCCGAGTTCAATGCCATGCCTGTTGTTTGCTGAGCTGCTGTTGACCTTTCTATTGAGCTTGACAACCGTCATCATCAAGTGCGTGTCGTATCACTCGTTGTTTAGATTATTACGAACAATTATTGAGTGATCACCATTTGGCTTCAGTATCTGAAAATTTCTGTGGACTTCTATATAAAAAATTTTAGTCGACTCAATCTATTTTTTCCTACACGTACATTTGATCAGTTCAATAATGCGCCCACCTCTAAAAGTCGAGCTAAGGAACTTCATTCGTATTTTCTGAGCTTGCGTCCCACGCGTTTAGTGCTTTGAGTCACGTGTTTACGTTCTTATAGCTTGAAGCCATGACTTGACATTTTGATTGCTCGATACGCTGAACATTGCCTGTTGCTGTGTGCGTTTTTGGCTCATTAGCGTTTGGTGCTCAAAATCAGTTTGCCGTTGTAATGGTCTCCCAGTTTGGAAAGCTCTTCAGCTGTGTCGCTCTATTTTTCCTGATCGCAACTGTGTAACACCTATGTGTTAGCTATGTATGCTATGCGCAATATTTCTCAATGAATGTAGAGGGCCGCTATTTGCTAAATTTTGCGCTTCTTAAGAATATCATCGAGTTTAGTTTGTGCGTTTTTTTAGCAAATCTTTCCCATAAAAATCCTTGGACAAAGATTTTATGAATTACATTAAGATAAATCAATATTGTACGTAGCAATTGTATCTTCTGTACATTTGGCTGAAAATAACATTTTATTTATTCAGCAACTTCCTTACATTATGCCTAACACGCTTGTTTGCCACATACTGGGTGGGCTGAAAATTGTTACCCAGTTAGAGCAAATTGATTACCCAAAAACCA
This sequence comes from Orchestia grillus, assembly GCA_014899125.1. Lineage (NCBI taxonomy): Eukaryota > Metazoa > Arthropoda > Malacostraca > Amphipoda > Talitridae > Orchestia > Orchestia grillus. The sequence continues at coordinate 5,132 of VOMN01142314.1, forward strand.
TCAATCGTAGAGAGGTGAGTTGAATCCTGCTTCTTGTGAAGTTTTATTTTTCATTACCAGCTCGAGGCTTTTTGTTGTCGACCATTTAATTCTGGCACAATGGAGTTCAGAGTGAGAACGAATTTTCGCTCACTTGCTCGCGATAAATTTTCTGAATTCGTTCCTGCGTTGCACTTTAGGATAATGAAAATACAAGCAGATATTATTCATTTACACAGATGATTTATCAAAATATTACCTTTTTCCAAACCTAATACATAAATGAAATTTTTGGTTGATGCCTTTTGTTGCAATATAATTACATACTGTGACCGCCATTGTTCTCGAGACATTTTTGGCATCTCTGTCATTTTCTTCATTATTTTTCTAATTCACTCAGGATTGTCTTTCAGAATGTTTACATTTATTGTGATTCGATCACGGATATTCACTACAATCCTGCACGAATTTTTCAATTAATATTTCAAGTAATATTTCGATTCTAACATCTACCCCTCCATGCTATATGTGTCTAACTCGATCAAGATATGCTTTACTTTTATCATCACTTACCATGATATAAATTCCAATCCGAAGCTAAGTTTCTCGGAAGTTCTCTAAGTATGGCTATGATAGAAGCCTGTGTTTAACTTACGTCTACCAGAACGAGTGAAGTTACTGTTTTTTGGCGTAGCCATTCGTTACAGGAGGCTAATATCGAGGTGGGCTGCGGTTGCAGCTATCAGCTGAAAGGAGGGAACGCCTTCAATTTATGCTGCTTTCATGCCGCCTCCGCTCGACTGACTATCGGCTGAAGTCTCTAATTGTATTGAACGTTTGTCTTGAATTTTAGGCAGCATATTGCGTACATCGTCGACCCAACCGTGGTTGAGAAAGAACGTTTAAATTTAGGGTTGCCTTCTTATTTCCATAAATAAGACTGAAAGAAAAAAATTGCCACCTCGAGCCTAATCCATCACAAACTCGTCGGAATCACTGGGCTGTCAGAATCAATAACACGCCGGCAACCCCTCATCATTTTCTTATCATTCCGTCTGGACACAAGTGAAGCTATCCTTCCCATCATCAGCTATTATAGATTACGATCTATCCTCGAGATTACGTCCGCGTTCTCGCTTTGAGCTCGTGCCTCCAAAACAGTAAATGATGCATCGTTTTGTGGCCCATTCAGGCACTTTCATTTTGGGGAGACCGCGTGGGCGGGAAGGAAACAAAAACCGGAAATTATTGTGAATTTTATTTCTCTCGTCTGGATTTGGTGTGTGAATCTTCACAAATTCAAGCCCAGACAAGGGTGAAGGTTTTATCAGCCTAAGTGGTGTTGGCTATAATGCTAATGCATGAGGTAAAACTCAAAACTTTGTATCGGAAAAAGTTTTGGTGTATCTTTTATTGCCTTACAGCCGTTGGGTTCGGAATTGTAATTGTAACCGATTTATCGATTTAACAGTAGGCTATTTGACGTGCACTGTTCCATTATTAAGCGTTGTTGGTCTGCTGAAAACCCCCTGGCATCTTTATGACCATGAAAATACACCTTTGGAGCATCTGAAAAAATCTATCATAATTCGGGAAATTATGTATTTATCGAGACAGAGAATCTGTTAATGCCAACGCGTGATGGCAGTTAAATATTTGATGTAATAGCGGTCTGCGAATGGATTCGTGGGACCACATTACCAGTTCTCAAACTCCAACCGACAGGATTCTTTATGCGCGTCATATCGCAAGCACATCTTCTTAAATTGTTTACGTACGGCCGTCGGAATAGACGGTCTCGACGCTGCTATTATGCTACGGGCGCTGATTACTCCGAAATCAGCGCGGTATAAGGTAGGGCGACTCTTATTTTCGCGGTCTCGGGGGTGGACGGAACAGTGCTCCCTCCACTTGTGCTGAGTGCTGCTCCTGTTGTCGATGACTGCCTACTTTGTGGCTTTCATTTTGATGACATTAATTTCAGTTGTCATTCGAACGTTAGTTTAAGAATGCAATTCCAATCGTTTCTGTTACGCATATTAGTGAACATTTTGCTTCCTGTGTATAAAAAATACTCCAAAAGGTTTTAGATTTGTTGAAGTTATTGAATAAACACAAAGTTTGGAGTCCGATCACACAATTTTTTTTCAATTCACTTTTACTGCTACGTTGAAATTTGTATCCGTAGCTCAAGAGAATCATTGCGCTTTTCATTAAATCTATCGTTGATTCGTAATCACAGCCATTCTGTTTTGCTTATTACGTCTATAATGAGTGCACTGATTGCTGCGTCAAGTTGTAATTTCCTTATGCTCATCATACCGCGCTCAAAGCTTGAAAGTTGTGGTGGTATCATTTCTTCAAAATTGAAAATTACCTCATTTTTGGGTGCCTCGGTCATTTGGGTGCCCCGGCCCCTGAGATCAGTATGCATTCCGCGCGCCTCGAGGGCACGGGCACTAGTCTAGCTTGTCTGCTCATTCTGATGTAGATTTGATTGTCTTCTCTTAAGTCCTTCTCTATCGCAACATTCTTGCCTCAATGAATGCCTGCCTTTTTTAGGAAACTCTGACGCGCCTGCGACTGCGGCAGCGGTAATTTATTCCAGTAATATGTCGTTCCCATGCGTATTACTCAGTCCCTCGTCACTTTTTCCACGAACTCTTCTTCGTGAATTTATTCTCTGGAGGCAAGATTTATGAAGGACCTCACGACCACTTCATACGAGGGAAGATAAATCGCTACCTCCACGGTTTGCTGGGCCCCCTGCATCGCCGTAAGATTAAGGCATGCACTTCGTCATGTAGCCGCGTTGGTGTCCTCTCCCACACAACTCTCGCCGGGATCATGTCGACGAACGAAATAGAATGATAATTATCATTTGTTGGACTTCGGTGAGCAAGAGAAAAAACAATTCTACACAAATTGCACAGATCTAGGAAAAATCTTCCTAGTATTTTTAACGAAGTGGAGAAAGGTATGCCAACGTTGGACAACAGCTTACAGCGTTCTGAAAACAGTATTATAACGCTAAGGTTATTTTCAAAGTGTAGGGAAATTAAACTATATTGAAAGTTGAAACAACGAAATTGAATATGGAGGGCAACACATCGTACTGCAAAACGTCATGGTTCTATCAACTACCATATTAACATGATGTACGTATCGTGGTTTCGAAGACGTACTCCATCTCTGAGCTCACGAAGAATTAGCATTAAATAATCACTTTATATAGTGATGTGAAGGAAATAAAAACTTTTAAATTTCAACCGCCGGTTGCAATGCGGAAGCGCTATTCGAAACTAATCAGTTGTTGATGACTAAACAGTAAATAGTTGATTGATTTACTGTTATTGCACTGTGAAATTATTTAAAAATGCACGGAAAAGGAGTTGAGCGTATCTAAGAATGATTATTTCATTTTTTAAGACTTACTGAATTGTAATGGCAGGATTATGTGGAACATAATTAAATGAAAGTTAAAGGCGACTGTGAAGTGAAATGTGTGGTTTGTAAAGGAAGTTCCTAAAAAAGCTTTCAAAATATCGCATGTAAAACATAGATTTATCTAAGAAAAGCCTTTCATACGTGTGAACGAGAACATATCTACTGAAAATGATGAAGTGTGCCAAAATTCACGGCATAAAAAGAAGCGCTGGGGTCCCAGCGGCTGGCAAAAGATACCGTGAGCAATTATCTGGAGGCGTGCTTGTATCTGCGCCGCCTGATAGGCCATACTTTGTTCAACAGCCGCTATTGAGGCCTCTACAACCGCCGCTTTGCTCAGTCTTCAGCGCTGGGAGAGCGCATCGTGCACAGGCTTGGGTGCATCACCTGGCGAGCTGTGCGGCCGCACCTGGCGATTTTCATCCCTCTCTTTCCGTTGGCATGTAGGTGTGTACGACCGTACTTCCGCGTTGCTGGAGAGTAAAGGAAATTCGCGTTTCCAGTGAGTCTTTCAGTGCAGAAGGCCAATGTGTAGGGAAGTTCTTAGAGGTTTGTTTCAGTAGCGTCTGATTTTTTGAGGTTTTATTGGTATTTTTCGTTGTCTGGTCAAGCAAGTGACCAAAAATGAAATGAATGTGCCGTAGTAGTTTTTATTATTGTCGCCTCGAAAAAAAATTAAAATAAATGTATTCGTTTCGCGCATAGCTTACTCAGGGATTGTTGAATAATAAAATATATGAGATTTATTTTTAGCATGATGTGTATCGGTTTTTAGGTGAAAACATTTTCAAATTATTTTTATTCCTAAATTTCAAAAGTATACTGTAATGAGGTTTGTTGCTAAAAAAATCACTTTTTTACTTTTTTCTGCGTGAAGAATGAATGCGTTTTTAACAGAACTGGGAAACTGCATTTTGATTTGAGGAACTCAGCCCCCTTTATTGTTAATTTTATTTATCGTTAATTATTGTTCGAGGGTTGACATGTTTTTAAGCTACTGAATTCTGTGGTATAGAATGGTTTGTTTGAGAAAAATCCTGAGAGTGAATTTTCAGTTTGATTGCTGCCGTTGCCTTCGAGTCTGAATTGACATTTCTTCTCGAGGACTTCGTTGTGCGCCAGAAAAGTGTATGTTTTGCGAATCATGGAAGCTATTTTCATTTTTTATTATCATCTTACCATTCACTCGACTTGCTTTTCTGTGTCGTCAATCACTGGTAGTCGATTCAGCACACGTTCTCCATGCGGTCGACGGACACGCCATTTTTATCGGTGAAAAGACAAAGGTAACTATTTTTCTGTATTTCACGAACAGACAAAGGCGACACCTGTTTGAATGATCGTATGTTCGGTGCTCAAAGAGTTTGATTTTCTTACGAAATTCGACTTGATCAGACTCTCTGACCGCCGTTCAAACTGTTATTTCCATTTGAAATTTCCGAATTAAAACGAATCTTTAGAATTGAAACTATCCAGATGGTTCGAAGACTAAGAGTCCGCTTGAATTTTATTTTGAGCAGACCAGTCTCGTTTTACTTATGCGTGCTGTAACCTTTGACTTGCTCTGTTTGGAGGAGGAAGCAAAGCTGGTTCTGAGCTCAAACGAACAGTTCAATAATTACTGATCTTTCTGGTCAAGACCAGCTGACCCACTGAGACCTGTTCTGACGTGCATCCTCACCTGTTCCGGCCTTTCTCTTCCATTCGAAATATTTTGATCACACTCGAACTGAGTGTGACGCTCAAAGACGGTTTTCATTGAATTCGAACTCCCCACAAGCTACCCACACTCAGTGTGATTTGAATGAAATATTATGCAAATTCTACTTCTATGGCTGTTGGGTTTTGGGTAGTGCCTAGCAACCGATGTCTCGCTCCATCCATACTGGCTTTGAAATTGATTGGATTTGAAGATCTCAGGCAAGGTGCACGCAGAGCCGTTCGGCGTTGCACCGCACGCCGTCCCCATACTGATGCTTCACATTAGGCCTGCTCCTTGAGAGCGACAGTTGTTGCAGGCTTACAGGTGGTCCTGCTGAGATCGGCGGCCTGCGATAGCCTTGCTAGGAGAGCCCTCAATGAGATGCTCGGAATGCAGCCCAGCTGATATTCTTGGGTTCTTTAGCTGAGTATTGTCGTCTCCAGGACTCAGCTGGTCAATGGGCTCCGTGGAGTACAACTTCAGTTTTTTGCTCATGATGCTTTGTTTGTGGTGCAGGTGGAGGTGCTCATATGCCTATTTTAGCTGTTTGTGTGGCGAGTGCTGCTTTGTTCGTGAGATCCTTGTTTTCATGGCCAATTGAATGACTAAAGCAATTTTACGTCACCGAATTCCTTCAACAATGTTTCGCAAAACAGGAATGGTTTTTCTTTTATCTGAAGTGATTTCATGAACGTTTAATTTTTACAAATATTGGCTTCCGTTGCACGCTCTACTAGATTCCTGTCCTCTGAAGTCCATACTAAATGATACCTTCTGTTCCGGTGCGAGATAGTCTGAGTTACTAAAGCGCTGCGAACCTTACTACTATTACTACAATGCTTTACTTGCACAACAACATTCTATCATTTGCTATACGATATCAGAACTCGAAGAAAATTTTACATTTTCAGGTCATTATAAAATATTTGCAATTAAGCATAAAACTATCATAATTTAATTTATTCAGATGTAAACGTAAACTTGATTCAGCCACATTGGTAAATTTAATATTTCTTTAGGTAATTCGATGGTCCAAAGAATGTGGAATACTAATGTTTGTATAACTTCTTTGTATGGTACTTATAACTAATGTCTGTGTAACTATCACCGTTGCGTGACACACAATAATGATTTCTTGGTATTTTATGTTTACCGACAGAAAAGATCAGTCTCACCATGAGTGATGTCGTTGGAGTCTACAGTTTCAATGCGTATAAGACCAGAGGAAAACCATATTCACGTTGATATCTACGCCCATTTTCATCTTTCTCTTCTTTGGTTTTCTTTCCTGGGAATGTTTTTGTAGACCAGCTCGCACACGCACGGTCATAATCAGGACCGCACGCGCTGTGACGTCTGCGTCTGCGCTCTTCAACATTAGCAACGCTAAGCTTCAATTAGACTTCTTGTAGGCAGTGATTTTCTTATTTCGTTTCTTCTCGTGGGCTCGAGTACCACCCTTCTTGAACACAAGCATTCCACTCTCGTTTTGCTCAATAAAACGTATCTTGCCTCCCTTTGATATTAACAAGATTAATATACCAGTTCCGCGAACATCCAAGCCAAAATGGCGAACCCGTGAATCGCTTTTAAATTTTCATCCTTACGTAGTCACGTTTATTGCGTTTTTGCATGTACTTGCTCACAATTTTTCAAAACATTTATGTCAGACATGGGCGCGATGATTGTACGAGTGAAGCAGAAATTTAAGAACTTTGCTGAACTATTATAAAACAGTCGCTACTTATATGAACGTACGTGTTCAACGTCAAGTAATCGTGTTAGAAATTTTTGCTGGTACCATCATTTGGTTGCACATTTGTTCGAATACTTCTGTGACAGTTACACATTGGAAGTAATGGCAGAAGAATCAAACCTTTTACTGAAATATTTCTATATCGTGAGAGCAAAATTTTGCAGGTGAGGTCTAGAGATACCTTTTGATTAAAGTGATCCAAAGCGGTCGCAACTGCTGTGTGACCTAAGTAATCATTAACCGCGGACTCGAAAGCGGCTTTAGGCGGGCAACTTTTTAGAAATTCTCTTGCTGCTAAATCGCTTGGTGGCCCTCCCTTTCGCTTTGATACCTCCTACTTTTTAAAACTGATCCGTATATTGCTTTTGAAAATGTGTGTTGGTACGATGACGTAATGTTTACGGACACGAAAGCTCTATGGACTTCCATATTGTGTATATTTTGTGACATCTATAGCAGGGACTGTCGCTGTTGCGAATTTTGCTACGGGAAAATATCGTAAAATACAATATTGCTCAAATTTATGCTATCCCTACTGTTCAAGAGAACATTTTTTGACTTTTACTGTTTTTACTGCTCTGTTCAATTTAATTTTTGGTTGTGATAAGAAAAAGAGACCAAGTAATTTTAAACGAGGTATGAATGTAGGTAAACTTCAAGTTAAGTTTATTGAATAAGTAGCCTTTAACTGACCAGAGAAATCTCAATTAGTAAACCGCAAATCATTTTAATTTCTATTACTGTTTTAAACGCTTCATTTTACTCTGTATGTTTTGGAGATGTCCCTTGCATTTTGTCGTACTTTGTTCTAGATGGTAAACTAACATGTTGAAGCATTTCAGTGCACACGATTGACATGAGTAGTTTTATCGTGCAGTGTCATGACTTCCACGAGTTACTGCCCTGTGGTTTTAGCTATCATTTCCCTTCATGGTGGTTCGAGCTCTAAAAAGTTGAGGGATTTAAACTTAAAAACGGGTGCGCAATCCACAATACTTTGCCCATAGAAAGGTGTCGCTTCGGTGGGGATCAATAGGGTTTCCCCTTAGGGTTTTTAACTAGAGTTTACCATTTCAATCATCTCAATACAGTTCCTCTAGTTGTTTAGATTTCTCGTAAAGATTCTTTGACTATGGAATTTTTCCAACAGCGCTTCTACCATGAGTCACCATTGAAGCATTACTTTTTCGGTTGTTTTGAATGTACATTTTCTTCCTTTTTTCATTTAGTTCAGAATGATGAAAATTTGAAGGCAATTACAAGAGAGCATTTAAATTTTTGAACTGCGTACTCTGTATAAAGGTTATTGTTATTTTTTTTGCGTAGTTTATTCATTGTAAAACACTTTTTTTCTATTTTCAATGTTTTTACCATTCCGTTTTGATGTTTGCTGGCAATTACGAATTTATTTTTGTATTCACACGTGTGCATAACGTTCTATTTTGTTAGTTTCAATCGAAGGCTAAGGTCGTCAAACGTATGTTCTTACGGTTCTGCTTTTTCGTTGCTTTTTATTATTTAGCGACTCAAGTTCGTTTTTAACTTTGTTATGCGCATTAAATTAAAATGGAAAACATTCTCTGAAAGGGACGTACAACTGATATTAAAAAAAATGGTGTTTACACAGAGTGGCTCAGAAATAAGTTTACAGTTTTTATGTAAGCAATTTATTTTGAAATATAATCATGCTCCAAGCATTAAACAGAAACCATTTAATCTCTCAGGTGTTCCAAATGTCCTTCAACATTGCTACATTCTGCGAACCTCTATACGACACTCTGACGCACAGTGCGGTACGTCGTGAATGTAATCTTCTATTTCATTTGTTTTGAAATTCCGCTCATAAACGTCGTTCTTCACAACACCAAAAAAATCCATTGGTGTCAGGTTGGGTGAATGTGGTGGCCATTCAGTGTTGATCCTCCTATCTTACCCGTCGTTCCGAGCCACCGCTCTTGACTCAAATTGTATGTCATTGCTTCTGAAATAAAACAAATGGAAAAATGTCAAGTTAGATGTACAACAAAATTGAAACAGCAAGGAACCAGTGTAAATCTAAGTTAGATTTATGCTGTTTGGATTTAACATTTCGGTACATGATACTTTATCTGTAAACCTACTTATGTGCCACCCTGTATTTCAGGATAATCTTGGGTTCTGCTGCACGTTTGCTTCTCCACTAGTTCGTCAAATTTTAGCATTAATGTTGAACTACGCAATGCGTGGAGAACTTTCAAAAGAATTTTCCATCCAACGGTTTTTAATTCACCCTTATTACAATTAATTCATTCCAATCAAAATTGTTATATTGCTCCCAGTCATTTATCAATTAATAAAAATTTTTTAAAGCACTCTTATCAGCAACACTGCGTAACGATTCGTTATTGGACCGTCCCATTTTGAGGTAGATGGATTGACCCTAATTGCAGTGAACTTTTGCTGCCTTCAAAAGTTTCAGATTGACTCCAGTGCGTGAGCGATGAAAAATGTCGATATCGTGGACGATCAACCAAGTAAGCAAATTAGGAAAATAACTGTTGGTGTCCCACAGTGAGGTACTTTTTTCTTTTTCATTTTTATACTTCGATTTAACTCATTTTCTATCATTTTTTCGGTGGCTTTATTGATAAATTGCCGACGAAGTTTTTTTTAATATTCTTTTTTCATTCATTATTGACAATGTAACATTATTTTAAACTTTTTACTGTAGGTAGTGTGACACAACTCCGTCACATTTGAACTAATTCTTGTCATAGTGCGCCGAACCAACTAACTTCAATCCAACAGTACGTGATCTATGATTTACTCCGAAGACTACCTATACTTTGTATTTCCAGTTAGACACTTGACATATTTGTCAGATGGCAGATAGCGCGCGCATTCCCGCTACGCCCAGGACCGCTGCGTTCTTTGACGGCCGGTGACGGAGCGGCTAGGGCGGTGCGGAGCTTCGGCTGACCACCGAGCTTTGGATGTGGAGGTCACGGCGAGCCCACGGTCCGCCCTCCGGCAGCTTGTCTGAGATTTGACCTTCGACACCTTGCGTCTGTCTACCGCTACATACACAGGACTCTGTGTTGGTCCTCCTTCACGTGTGTCTACAGGGATATGTAGGCCAACCACTTGTACGTTACTTACTGCAGGAAACGAGATTTGGTCGTACGTATGATGGAGCTATTTCAGCAAGCAGCGGTTCTTTGATTCTGTGTCTCAGGCCTTGCACCTTTGTGAATACAGGACGTGATGTCAATATATTCTCGTTCAAATGCTTCATCATAAAATAGCATTTATCGCCTTCCTTCACGTTTCTTCATTAAGGTCACACGGCTTCATATCAGGACTCTTCCACAGCAAGTGCTGCCACTACACTTGGCTGTAGAACAAATGTTCTGCCTGATGTACGTTCACCCCTTCGTCTCGACAAGAGGTCTCCGGTCAACTCATATTTTGATCGAATCTATGGAGGTTCATTTGGCGGTGCGCCTGCGTCTACTTTGATCGTCCCAGCAAGGCTCTTATGTTAATCAGTTGCAAGGCTCTTATGTTAATCAGTTGCAAGGCTCTTATGTTAATCAGTTTCTATTTCAATGGACGTAACATATACCGTCCCAGTTTAAAAAATAGTTCTATAGCTTATGTTAGAAGGTTCACGTCAAGAATTCGAACCCTATTTTGCACCAAAAAGTTCATAATAGCAAAAAATGTCACTAGAGTGCTAATGATCCTGAGGCATAAAGTAGTCAAAGCTGTGCAAAACTTTTCTGTGAAGTTTGATCGTTATTTTTAGGCATGATTGAGGAACCTTGCTAGCTTGATGCTTTAAAAAATTGGTCTTGATCGGTCCGAAACGTCTTGGACATCATAGCCGCTCAAGTGATGTTCCGCCATCGGTGTACGTTACAGGAGTTACAGCACTATTAGTCTTTTGAGATTCTGTTCGACCAATCTAGAGTCATGTATCTCGCTTCAGTATTTGAGTCAACTAACACACATGGTCTTAAACTTACAGCTGCTTCTACAGTTTCTCATTTGCAACTCATCGTCTCAACAATTCTCGTATTCCTTTCAACACTTTCTTTACTTTATGACACTATTGTCATGCCTATCTTTTGAGCTTTAGGTGGGTGCGAGACCGAAAATGCGCGTGTATCTCGCGTTCGGTCCATGTTTATGGCCTGTTGACTGAGCCTATTGACGAGTCCGCCAAGTCAAGCTCCGTGGAAATTCTGTGAAGCCGTCTATGAATTCCCGTTGATTCTATCTCCGTGGGAAGTGAAAGATGGCATCTTTTCGTTGACGTTTGAACAGCTATTATCGATGTCTAAATTTGGTGTTAACTGAACTTGACAGATTTTCTATTGCCCAATTATGAATTTTATCGTCACTGGTTCAATGAGTCAAGTGCCAACGTCACGAGCTTTGGATGCGTTATTTCCTAGCGCGTGAATGATTGCGGGGAGGCAGAAGGAATGGTGTAGAGGAATCAGACTTTTCGTGCTCGAATGTTTCCGTTGCACAAGGTGCATTTCCCTTATTTTTGATGCGTCTTCTTCAGCTGTTGCTGGTGTTCTCGTGCTCCCATGGTGCAGGCGGCCTAGTCCATACGCTTGCAAATTTGTGTATTAGGTGATTTTTTCGAAGGGATTTTTTTTTCCGAAGAGATTACTAGTTAAAAATTAAATGTTTCATGTATGAGTATTAACTGGCGTCGAGAAGTCTTTGTTGATACAAAAAGAGACCAGATTATAAAATTCAATTCATTCATACTTGTACCTCATTCATACTTTCTAGTTGACCGCTTGTCTAAGAGCTGTTTTTCATATGTATTTACTATATTATTTCATCCTTGTTGCCGTAGCTAAGTATTAACTGCATTATAGGTAGAAGCCAGTGCAAGCAATCGTACCTAAACTCCGCTAAAATAATTTTTCTTACAGGTTTTTTTTCTAATTAATTTTGGTAATTTTTTTCTATTTTTTGTATGTTCTATTTAAGTTGTTGCAATTTTTCACGTGTAGAAGTAACCCAAGTTCATTTAGAAAGATTGTCTAGAACCATACCTCAGAAGAATCTTGTCTTTTATTTGTGGTATTTGCAATCCACATGCACTACCCATCTGTAATTCATGTTGTAATTCATATTTTATCGCTGATGTATTCTTTCTTCAGCTATGCACCATCTTTTTATGATTCGAATTATTTTCTTGTTGTGGTTGAAGATTTTTTCTATTGCGTTCGTTCTTTTCTAAGCCATGTACAACCCTTTTGTAGTTCGAATTCTTTTCTGTTGTGGTTCAAGTTTTTCTGGCATGCGTTCTTTCCTAAGCCATGCACTAGCCTGAAGTGAGTCGAGGTCTTATTCTTCTTGTGGTTGTTGTCAAGGCGGTGGTGCAGCCCAGTCAAGATGGCATTCTTAGCTTGTGATGAAATCGTCCCTCCGTCCTAGGCCTTTAGCTTTGCCCGCCAGTTTCGTGTGCTTGGTGGACTCGGTCTGCTTGGCCTCCTCGCTCTCTGCAAACTTGTATTTTTCTGTTTTGCATATTAAAATTTCGTCGTAGTCTGAGTTGTTGTTTCCCGTCAAAGCAATTTGTTCAGTCGTTGTTTTTTACTGACGTATGTTTGTCCCTTCTTTCATGCAGTAATGTGTATGTGTGTGTGTTATTCATCAGATTTCTTCCTTCGAAAAGGTATTTTTATTTCAGGTCTTTAAGTTCATCTTGGTTAATGAGTATATTCATTTGCATCTGCAAGATTTATCATTGAGTGCCTATTTCGGATCTAACCGTCGCCGTTGGTTTCGTTGGGATGCGTTAATACGTTTTCCCGTCATTTATTTATCCTTGATACAGTTGATTCCATTTTGATTTCGAAGTGCCCTTTTTGTACGTTTTCTACTTCAATTAAATGCAGTGCTTGCAGTGTTGTCATGCAGCTGCAGGCCTGCATGGCTTACGTAATTCGTACTTCGAATGTAAGCATGAAATTGTCTCAAGTTGTTACAGGGCGCAGTACTGAGCACCGCGAGCCTCGCTTAATTATGGCTCTTACCTAAATGAGGCGCATTGTCGAGTCGCTTTTTAGGGCTATCGGCCTGTGTACTTGGCCTTCTCCTCTGCAATAAACCTGTTCACTTGCTATTTTACGCCAGTCCTCCAGCGCTAGGAATGAAGTCAATTTAATCCACTGCATCTGAATGCGTCTCTCTTTGCTTTTATCATGTAATGCTCGTGATTTTTGATAATGTTTGTTCTGCTACCGGAATTCTTGATTGGAAGTTTTTCTCGAAAGCCGTTGCCTACCAGTCATGCAGCACAATGTGGTGGAGCTCAAGGGCTGGATTCCGCTTACAGTTTTGCTAGCAGTGATCTGGCTCTGCACCGTGGCCACGCTTTTTTCCCTCAGTTTCGGAAAGATTCTCACGAGCAGCAAGAAGCATTCGCTTCTCTCGGATTATAGTCCCGGATACATTTTTCGGAGCGCTAATGAGCTGATGATGGGCCTGAGCACGACTGAATCTTAAAGAGCTCTTAACTCGTATTTTTCGTTAATTCGAGAAGTAAATTGTCACGTCTTCAACCTACAAAGCATAGCGAGCGAATGTAATCAAGGGTTATGCACAGAAGTTACTATTTTTTTTAAGTAAATCGCAAACCGGTATCTTCGCCTACTCAATTTCGAAAATTACTCTAGAGTTTTCTGAGACAGGTGAAGAAATGGTACCATATATTTCCGCTACTTTTGCTAGTTGGCTATCTGCTATTCAAACGATAAATTTGGGGTAGTGGTTTAGCGATACAACTATGGGATGTAGAGGACCCAACACAAAATATTTTTTCCTTAATTCCGCTTTGTATCACTGATGAAGTTTTTGCATGCTTTCTCTTTGAGAGGATACATCTTGTTGGTAACGCTTATTGCTTGTATTTCGATAAATTATTGTGTGAGGCTCATGTTTCAATGCAAGTCCCATTTGAGGAAATTTGTGCTAATATTGAGGCGTAGTGAAATCAATTAAGCCACTGAACTTAGTACACGCTTTTTATTGAATATTCTCAATGAAACGAACTTTTCTCGTTAGACACGGTCAATGCAAAAAAGAAAACTTTTAGAAACGTTTGAAGGTTGAAGTTAGTCTTTCTAACACTAACAACATTTCAGATTCGCTTGGGTGCATGATTTACACCAGGTTTGTTTTGTGAACGGTGCTTTGGGATTGATGAACATAAAACTCTGCTAATACTTCCAATTTCCATTGGTTATAGCTCTTCGGACACTTTTGTCAAGATTTGTAGCACGTACTTTTCAATTGGACGGTCAACAGTTTTTCTCCCAAAGATGGCATAGGATAAGCAATAGGGGTAAGGTTTGTTTGTTGTATGCTGTGGCGACTAGCGCCTCCAGGGTGACGCTGTTAGTTTACCTCTGCTACAGGTGGACCTAGGAAATTTCTGTCTTTCGTGTCCTCCTTGCTTTTTTCAATTTTCACACCTTTATAACTATTTCTCCTTTGTCTTTTCTTGCTCTGTATTCTTATTTGCTGTTTCTATGCGCAAGGAATACACCTTGTTCGTAGATTTGCCTGTTTTCTAGAGTCCTTACAAAATGGTTTCTTCTCTTACTGTGCAACCTAGTCTGTGTCACTGAAGCGCTGCAGTGTAAACCACTGCTACTCAACATTTATTGTCTTCATCGTATCAAAGTAATACTCTGGTCAGTTTCCTGGTACTAATAAAGGTTCTGATTTTTCAGTTTTTAGGTTCTGATTGCTTTTATTCGTAGCATTATTTGCTTTTGGAGAAAGCAGATGTCCTTTCAATAAAACAAATTCAAATTCTCATTCCAATTCTATTAACTTAATATATTGCAACGTAAATTGTAATCTTCGAATTTCCAAATACTCACCCGGGTAATCAAGCTGTACATGAAATTAGTGGTCATGCAGGTACATATGGCATTAGTGCCTCCTGTATTGGCTTATTACCTCCATTTGCAAAAGTACGCTCTTGAGGCTAAACACGTTCGTAGTTCGATCTGTTTGTATTTCATGTCTCTTTTCTAAGGAGCATTTCAGTGCCCGCTCCCTGCGCCGTTGTGGCCCAAGTGCGCATGTGTAAACAGCCCCCGAGCTCTCCAAGCTCGGCTCCCGCCCCTCCTTTTCCTCTTTCTGGCTCGCCCACAATGGAACATACCAATCTTTCAGCATAAATTTCTCACAGGAAAGTCGCTCCTCTCTCGATGGCGGTGCCTTGCGCGAGCTGGAAGCAAGGGCATCTCTCCCTTCGTCTCGCTCTTGGGGAGTGGAAGCGAGCGCCCTCTTTCTTTATTGACACGATGCTTCCGGAAAATTCTGATCCTTCAGGAATTAGCATTATGCTTGTTTTCGGGATTATGTCGCTCGTGTGTTGTGCCTCATGCCATTGTGGGAAGACGCGCGAGTTAGCTTTATGTTTGTTGGGGGCTTACAGGCGATTTGGTCTCAATATTTAGCGTCGAAGACTTGTTCGTTTTCTCCATACAATCTTTACGTGAAATCCCTGTGCATAGTTCAAAGAGGAACATCAAACGATACTAATGAAGAGTTCATGCACGCTGGGTTTAGGGCTATTTCCTCATCAGTTGCCACACATACTTTCAAATTCTGTATAGTTCCTTAACTTTTATCACCTTAACTTCAAATTACAGGAAAAAAGTTTGATTTCGAAGTTCACCCCTGAGGGGCGTTTCATCGGTTTGCTTCACTACTCGTGGATTTATGCTTAAGTTTTGACTTTCTGGGTTTGTACATCAACAATTTTGTTTCAACCCTCAGTTATTTACCATTGATATTTCTACGCACATTGCCTGCTACCTGGTGCACCATCGTTTGTTTATTTACGTTTTTAGCGTCACACTTTGGGTGAAATGATGGACAAGGAGAGTAGCTCGCCGAAGTATGCTCATTAATGCGCAGCTTATGTATTGTTCGAGGTAAAAAATATAGGCAGCTTTGCTGCTCTAGCCACGACGCTGTGCCCGCATATCATAACTGAGGCTGTATATTTTTTCATGGTGAAAGTACCGCAGTTTCCGAGCAGGGATGCCCGTTTTTTCGGTAAAAATTGTCCTTAGAAAATTTAATGTTCCCAGTAAACCAAGGGGACGTTATTTTGTCCCGATTTAGTGTTTGTTTTCACTTCAGAGGAGAAAAAGTGTAGAGCATTGCAAACTTTTCTACAGAATAAGGCTTCGACTCAAATCGAACTTTTTCATCAGCACTGATGGTCGGGGGTTGATTCTATGCCCTCGAACTTAAATCGAGGGTTAAGCTCGAAAGCATGCGACTAAGCCTGCCTGCGCAGTAAATCAATATGAGGGGAGCGTAATGGTATGGCTGATATTATGGCTCTCGACTTGTGTTTGATCTAGACTCCATAACTCATGGATGCCACGCATTCGAGTGTGCTCAATAATTTTGGGAAAAAAGCCCTTATGTGTACTGTTTTAACCAGATGTTTTGGTTTCTAGTTGTTGGTAAAGTGTGATCTAATTTTCAATGGACGTACGACGGACTTGTTTTTAGAATGTTGAATCGTTACGATGATTTGTTCAAGATCAGTATTTGTGCTACAAATCATTTTAATGTGGGTGCAGCGTTGCTTTTTGCTTTGTTTTTGTGTTCTCACGCTGCATTTTGAGCAGCATGCTAGTTTGCTCCAACTATAGTTCAACATAATTTTGCACCCGAACCTGCAACATATTGCAGCAAATCATTGAAGGTGTAATCGTGTAACCACTTCATCATTATAGATCCAATTCTTATATTATATTATATCTCAGAACAATAACCGCATTTCTACCGTATCAACCCTGGAGGGGTAGCCTCGGGTTTCTCATACCCCCGTTCTTTGCCCTCCATTTTTTTCTACGGATTTAATACCAAGAGTCTCTCCTTCAAGTAACCTTAGATTTACGGTTACCAGTCCAGGGTGAAGTGCCTATGTCAATAGCCCTGCATTAGCGTGCGTCTGTGCTCTGAAAATATTTTTTCCTCTTAAGATTCTACATTTTTTGACATTAAAATGACTGTTACTACCGAAATTCGTTGAAATATTGTTAAATTATCGGGTCAACAGAAAAACCAAAATCGAATCGTTTTTTTTATGTTCATTGATGTATGGGTTTCTACCTATGCAACCGAATGGATCGTCAGTTTGAACAAGTAGAAACATTTTCATAGAACTGACGGGGACATTTCCAATGCCTTATAGGCTCCATTTCACTCAAATTTCTAAACACCGTAAAGGTCTTGTGTTTTTGTGCCGCTGTGTAATGCCTATGTGCCAGCACTTTAAATTGACTAGTAAATATTCTCATAGGCGAGCGTGGCACCGTCAACGTGTTCTCTCACAGTCCCTCTTTCTCACATTCGAAAGTAGAACTCGTACTCAAGAGTACAGCAAAACGAGCGTTTGGTCTTCAGATGGTTAGCTTGATCAACTTATTTCATCGCTCTTCACGTCTACGGGCTGCTCATTTTACTCTGGCGGCCCCCGCAGTGCACCTGGGGTCCCCTGGCAGGGAGCCCGGGGTCCCTTATCTGACTTCGTGATGTCCGCCTAATGCACAAATTACTTGAGTCGTCAATCCTCCACTGTCCTTTATCGTGACCGATAAGATCTTATGGCAAATTTAAGACGGCTCTCCATTAATGGTAAAAGTGAATTGAGTTTACGATGCACCGACAATATGGCACTCAGCCTTCGAGGCTCATTTTTTCGCTCTCAACAACCTGTACTGATGAAGAGATCAGATAGCACCGAGTGAGACAAGTGTCGTGGTCACGTCTTGGTGCAGGTTACGGCGCTCTTTAATCGGAGTGCCACTGTCGTACACGAGTCGTTGGTATCCGAACTGGCTGTTTCTTTATCTGTTATTGAATGGATGTAATTAGCATGTAGGCAGAGGCCACACCAAGTAGGTGAAGAGTGACACAGTTTCTTTCTTCAACGAAATCTTTGTCTTCTAGCAAAAAAGAGTAAACTATGTACAAATACAGCTACCCACATAGTAAAATGAAGCTGTAACACTATCGTTTAACGCCAAAAGTACAATACATTTTGCCTGTACATTACGGTTGAACAGATGTTTTCTCTGTGTTTCTTTTTTAGCTGGTCTGCCTTTGTTTGATTTTTGATAATTATGAATAAAAAAGCTTCAGTAAATGCGGGATTTCAGCTCGTAATCTTGAGATATTTATGCACTCAATGGTCGATGATTGCGGCTTCGCCTTCGCTTCGGTCGCCATTGTGTGAGTACGCTGTTGTTCCTGAGGACATTCCAGGCACTGTAGAGAATTACCAAGACTGACGACGCTTGAAAATCTCAATATATATGACATTCCGTGGCAGACAATGGCGCACCGCACATCCTAATTTGCCACGGTAGCTTATTTTCTCCTATTCTATCCTGTTCCTTCTCCCGCATTTCTCAACTCGCTGAGTTCATCGAGTGTCCGCGATGTCGTGATCGCCATCCACAACATTTTTGGAAATACCTTTTTCAATTGCATGCGAATGGACGTATTCCATACTTGGATGTACTATGGACAGAACTTGTGCTATGGATGGATGTGGTGAATGAATGTGTTTGGACCATTTTGTGCGCCAGAAAACTTCATCACCGTTTTTAACACGTTTCCTTTGATAATGTCATTTTGCAAGGGGTAAAATGACCCACCGGTGGGTCATGTCGGAAGAAATGTGTTCATGCTGAAACTCAGAGATTGAGTCACCAAAATTTTTAAGCCTGTATACTTCGCCGCGTCTTGCGTGACTAATTTGAAAAACTTAAATAATGACACTGTGATATATTTTTTATCATGCGTGTGTGTATTATGTCATCGTAAACCCGTTTTTATCATGTTTTAGCTCATCAGCAAAACCTATGGAATGTACTTACCTCAGCACGGCTGCAAGCCTGAGAGTTTCGCAGGCTCCAAGAAATTTCTTTACGACAGCCAAGATAGACCATAGCGTCTTGTCCATATAGCCCAGGGCGCAGTTCTGCGACACTGCGGCGCTTCTTATTGGCTGACGAACTTACTTCATGCTGGCTGCTGCTGGGTGCCGTGCCTGCCACTTGGTGTCGTGCCTGCCACTTGGTGCCGTGCCTGCCACTTGGTGCC
>VOMN01142319.1:0-11158 GCA_014899125.1 Orchestia grillus
ACATATTGGTGCCTGCTATTCTGAGACAGCACAATCTATTTGCACCGTCGATGGGGAGACTAAATTATCTATTGGTGACTGCAAATGGGGGACAAAAGAACTTATTAGTGTTCGCAAAGAAAAGGCAAAACTTCCTATTGAAGGCGTAATTAGGTGACAAAACGACCTATAAATACACGCAAAGTGTTAACACATCTACTTATTAGTGCCTGCAAGGGAGAGACAAACATATCTTTTCGTGCACTCAAAACTGAGATATATCTATGTGGGAAATCTGAGATTCCTACTCCATGTGGCTAAACGCAACCGGTTGAACGCAACCCCATCTGCTGGAGAAGCGGTGACGCAGAATGGCGCGAGCAAATAAGGGTCTATTTTTCACAGAGCTTCTAGTGTGTGCAAGTGCAGCCGCTAATTGGTGATCAAATTCCTCTGTTCCTGTATTCTCTTCATCTGATTTATTTACTGGATCCTTGTATTTCCTTAAGCATGGTATTATGTGACCTCTTTTACGGGAGTTTGGCTGTTGGCTCTTCAGGCCGTTAAAATAACCTTGTCTAAACACTTCTAATAACT
The DNA here is from genome assembly GCA_014899125.1 of Orchestia grillus. NCBI lineage: Eukaryota > Metazoa > Arthropoda > Malacostraca > Amphipoda > Talitridae > Orchestia > Orchestia grillus. The sequence goes on from VOMN01142319.1 coordinate 577, forward strand.
CTCTTAAGAAGTTAAACTGCTTCTTATACGCGATCAAAATTAAGTGGTATTTAATTGTCAGATTCATTCGGCATGATTATTAAGTCCTGAAGACCCAATAACCTTCATAAGAAATTGTGCCCAAATTATCCTACCTTTAATTTTTAACGATCTTTACCAAGCAAAGAAAGTACTTAAGATTCCACTCCTTAAGTGGCAACATTTGAAGGTTTGTGAATGCTAACATATGGATAATCTCATTCATCTAATTAATTACCGCCTTATAGAGAGGGAACGGTGCCTAATTTCCTTTTTGATCGATTACAGAATAGTTCTAAATAAACCAGTTGCGAAAGACGAGACTACTTTTTGAGATTTCACACTGTCTGCTAGGTTTCTTTCATTTGATTCCGGATCTTTGCTTGCTCCAACTTCGAGGTGTCTCTAGGCCCAGCATATTGTTGAAAACGTCCTAGGTAATTAGTAAGATTAGGCATTTGAGATTAATTATAAAATTATTGGTATTTAATCTTAGTTCTAGGCAAATAGATAGTAATTGTTACTCCTCCTGTTTTCAGCGAGAAAATTTCAACTTCTAGGCATTAAAATGAACAAACCTTAATTTTGATACCGGGAGTTGCTCATCGGCTCCTCTCATTCGTCGACTTCGATGCGATTTAGCAAATTCTTAGAGCTGGTTAAAAGAAACTCAAGTTTCGTGACACTTTGGCTACGGTTCTCCACGCAGGTGAAATTTCATGTCGACAAATGTCACTGCTGTGAATTTAAAAATGAAGATGTTGTTTCCACAAATTTTGTTAACCGATTAATTTTCTTTCTAATTAGAACTAGCTTCTTCGATTGACGAACACAAATTTGACACAACTAGAATATTTGTATTCGTACATGATAGTGCTTTGGTTACAATAGGTTAGGTTAGATGATCGCTTGTACCATATATGTATGACCCACTTCGTAGGCAAAGTGTTAATCTTTTTTTTTCGCTTTCTAAACGTACCAATACAAAGTATAAATTATTTGTTAGAAATAATAAACTTAACATTCTTGTCCTTCATAGTGGTTTTAATTTCTTACAACCATCTAATAGTGCCCTCGCAGGGGGATAAAACTACGCACCAGTGCCCTCGCACAGGGTTAAACTACGTACCAGTGCCCTCGCACAGGGTTAAACTACGTACCAGTGCCGCAAGGGTGAAACTAACTTGCATGTTATTAGGGCCCGCATAAGAGAGACATGACTACTTGTTAGTGCTGATACAGGGGATACAAAATTGCCTATTAGAGCCGGCAAAAGGTATACAAAACTCCTTTTTTGTGCCCGCAAGAGGAAAAAAGAACTATTTATCAAAGCGGATGCAAAACTACTTATATGTGCACGCAAAGAAGTTACACAACCATCGATTCTTGCCCGAAAATGGGAGAAAAAACATTTAATGGCTCTTTCAGAACGGGGACTGTAAAAACCTATTAGTGCCTGCAAAGATGGGACAAAACTACGTATTAGTAGCCGCAAAGGGGAGATAAAACTACTTATTGTGGTTGCAATTGGGAGACGAAACTTTTTATTAGTGCCCACGAAAGAGAAACAACTACCTATAAGCCCCCGCAGAGAAGAGAAAAATATCTATTAGAGCGTGCAAAGGGGGAACAAAACTACTTATTCTGGCTTGCAAAAGAGTGGTAAACTACCTACTTATGCCTTAAAAGGATGTAAAACTACCTATTAGGGCCTGCAGGTCGGAAACAGAACTACCTATTTGTGCACGCGGAGGAGAGACAAAACGTCTAATTGGTGCCCGTAGCGGGAAGAAAAACCTACATACTAGTGCCTGAATAGGAGACACAGCTAATTAGTAGTCCCCGCCGATGGGAGACAATTCTATCGATTAATGCCCGAAGAGAAACGCAAAACTATTAGTGTCTGCCAAGAAGAGACACAACTACCTATTGGTTTTCGCAAATGAAAAATGAAACTATCTATCAGTACGAGCAGAGAAGACACAAAGGCACCTTTCAGTGCCTCCAAAGGGAGACAAAACTATTCATTGGTGCGTGCAAAGAGGCGGCAAAACAAGTTATTAGTATCCACTCAGGTGGGACATAACTACCTATCAAAATGAGAGCCTTTATTAATTCCAGCACGTTTTACCGTTGAATTTTCAATGCCTTACAACTACTGGCGTGTTGAGGGATTTAAGGATGGTGTGGTTTTAGCTCCCTTTCTCCAGAGAAATACTCCTTGGTTACTTGAAATACCTTGCTTGAGTCGGGATCGAACAATGATCGTCCCGGCTGCAAGGCCATCACGCTAACCAGTACGCCATGGAGCCCACTATTAGTAGATCTAAATGGTAGATAAATCTACATATTGGAGCTGTAAGTGGGAGACAATTCAATCTATGGGTATCCGCGAAAAAGAGACAAACCAACCTATTAGTGCTCTCGAAGGGGAGATAAATCGACTTATTAGTGGCCGCATAGAGGGGAAACAAACACATTAGTGGATCCAAACGGGAGAAAAAACTATCTAATATTGCCCACGGGCGAAGCACAAAACTACGTGTTAGTGCCTGAAGGGGGGAGAAAAAACTACCTACTAGTACTTGCAATGGGCAACAGAACTGCGTGTAAGTGCCCGCAAAGGGGATACAGAACTTCTATTTAGTGCCAGCAAGGAGGAAGTACAATAACCTATTGCTGCCAGGAGATGGTAGAAAAATTTACCTATTAGTACCTGCAAAAGGGTGACAAAATTGCCTGTCAGTCTCCCTATATGGAAGGCGGAACTACTTATTAGTGCCCTTAAGAAACTTAAACAACCTATTGGTGCCGGTAAAGGGGAGGTAGAACTACCTACTGGTGCCCTCAATGGGGAGACAAATCTACCACCTACGGTCGGGAAAGAAGGAACAGAACTACCTATTAGCGTCTGCAGGAGGAAGACGAAAGTACTAAATAGCATCCACAGGGGTCAGACGAAGCAATGTAATATTGTCCGCAACGGGGAGACAAAACTACCTATTAGTGCCCGCAAAAGGGAGACAAAACTACTTATTGGTACCTGCAAAGAGGAAACAGAACGATAAATTGATACCTGCAGAGGGTAGACGAAACTAACTATTAGCGCCTAGAAATAGGGAGATAAAACTACTTAGTAATACTCACAATTGCAGGACTAAACTACATATCAGGGCCCGTAGAGGGGAGACAGAACTACGTATTGGTAACCGCAAGGGTCAGAGAAAACTATCCATTGGGGCTATCCAAAATGGGAGACAAAAACAATTTATTAATGCCTGCAGAGGGGAGACAAACTACCTAGTAGTGCCCGCAACGGGAGACAAAACTACCTATTAACAATTCTGTAGCGTGTCAAAACTACCGAGTATTGTCTGCAGAGTCGAGAGAAAACTACCATTTGTGCAAACAAAAGAAAGATTAAACTACTTATTAGTTTTTGCCAGTGGGAGGCAAATTTAAATATTAGTGCCCGTAAGCGGGAGACAGAACTACTAATTAGATACTGCAAGTAGAAGACAAAACAATATATTAGAGCCCCTGAATTGGGACGAAGCTATCTATTGGTGCCCGAAAATTGAAAACAAATTAATCTAGTAGTGCCGGCAAAAGTGAGACACAACTATCTATGAGTCCCCGCAAAGGTGGGGCAAAACTATCTACAATCCCCTTAGAATGGAGTCTAAACAACCTATTAGTGCATGCAGAAGGAAAATATAACAACCTATTGATGCCTGTAGAGGGGATATAAAACTACTTATTTGTGCCCGCGAGAATGAGATAAATCGACTTATTAGTCCCCGTAAAGTAGAGACAAAACTACCTGGTAGTGCTGGGAAAGGGGAGACATAACCATGTATTAGGTCCCGTGATAGAGAGACCAAATTTACTATTAGTGGTCGCAGTCTCGCAGAGGGTAGACGAAACTACTTAGTAGTACATGAAGAGTGAGATAAATTATCATTATCACCCGTAGAGGGGAGACAAAGGTACCTATGAGTGCCCGCAAGTGGCAGACGAAACTACCTATTGGTCCACTAAAAAACAAAAACAAAGCTACTTATTAGTGCCTGCAATAAGGGAACAAAGCTACCTGTCAGTCTTGCAAAGGAAACACAATACATTAGTGCCTGTGAAGGGAGAAATAAAGCTACCTATCAATGCCCGCAAAGGAGAGATAGAACTACTTATTAGTGGCCCGAATTGCATACAAAACAATCTATTAGTCCACCGCGAAACGGTAACAAAACTATCTATAGGTGCGGGAAAATAGGATACAAAACAACCAATATGAAAAGAGAGACAAAACTAACTGTGACTCCAGACAAAGAAGAGACAATACTACGTTAGGGTGCCCGCAATTGGGAGACCAAAGTAACTGCTAGTGTCTACAAAGAAGAGTCAAAACTACCGATTAGTACCCGTAGAGAAGAAACGAAACTACCTACTGGTGTGTTTCGAGTTTTTTTAGGTGTAAAGGATAAGAAAACGCGGTGACATTTATTTTGGTGGCACGTTGGCGGCCTGAGCCTCCGGCAGGTTTAACTGGCCCAAAAATGGACTTTATATCAGCGAAGGGGTCTGCCAAGAAGACGCAGTCTCGGACGGCCGTCTGGTCGGAGATGTTCCCCGCACGAGCCACACTGCTACTGCTACCTCAATGTGGGTAGGCAGTCAGCGCCGTAGTGGGTCTGCTTAGGATTTAGCAAGCGTCGTCGAGTCGCGACGGCTTACTAGGTGAGACCCGAAAGTGATACCAACGCCGCGGTTAGGCTGCCAAGGCCGGAGGCAAACTGCGTCAGCAGGTCAACGCACTAGAGAACTGAAAGACTTCTCTCTCCGAGTCAGACTACAACAGTACTCACCATGAGTGCTGCCAGCGCCTTATTTGGTCCGTTAAGGTCAGAGCCCAACTGCGGCAGCGGTCATATCCTGACGATTTATCTCAGACGTAATTAGTCCTTCAAGATTATCTAGGTTAAAGACACTTTTTTTAAGAGCCACCACTAATTGAAACTCAGTCGCCGTACCCTTCTTAAAATATGGTCACTCATGCATTAATATCAAATGAATGTAAATGAAGTTGGCAAATAATTGCGCACACAACACGCTTTACAAATACAAAGTTGTAACCTTAAAACCACACTGTTCACAAAATTAAAAGTCAAAATAATTATGAAAACATTGAACAAAATTAATATCAATATCACACGTTCTAAGGGTTAAAACTAAAAACTAGGCTATGGTATATAAGTAGAGTTGAATACAAACTTAGCCTAGTAACGAAGATGGCTTTCAAAGCTAGAGATTTAAAGAAAACTAGGCTAAGGTATACAATAAAAGATAAAGATAATTTAGTTTAGGAGCGAACCTCGGGCCCATCCAGACATGGTGCAAACGAAGGGGAGACAAAACTACTTATATGTTCTCGTAAAAAGAACACTTAACTACCTGTTGGTGCCTGCAAAATGAAGACCAAAGCACTGAGTAAAGTGGGTCTGAAAGGGGAGACAAACTACCTATTAGTGCTGGCAGGTAAAAGACAAAACTACTCATTAGTGCCTACGATGGGGAGAAAAATACCTATTATGACCCGTAAACGGGTGACAGAATTATTTATTGATAAACACAGAGGTGCAACAAAACTTTTTGTTAGTGCCTGCGAAGAGGAGACGTAACAACTTATTGGTACTCGAAAATTGGAGACAATACAACCTATTAGTATCGTCAGAGGGGAAACAAAGTTACCGATTAGTACCTGCAAAGGAGAGAAAAAACTACTTATCAATGCTCGCAAAGGGGAGACAAAGCTATCTGTATGATTCAGTTTATACCGGCCACTCAAAAACATTCAATAAATACTAAACATTCGGCATAAGCTTCCAGGCAGGTAGTTAGGTATCAAATCCACCATTTCCAAAATAGATTCAATTCGTACTAATTATTTTACAGACTGTGCACCAGTACCCTTAGGCCTCAATTGGAAATCGTCACCAGCCATTAACCGTATATACAACATAACTATTGACTTACTATTCCAATGTACGAAGCGGTCCCTATCTTGGAGGTTTCGGTATCGACGGTATCGCAGGTTCCGGTCAGGCCGTGTGGAATTGGCAGGCCATCTCAACTTGCAAAGAATGACACGAAGAATGGAATTAATCCACTATAAAAATTTTGTAAGGAGCATTAAACTAAGCCGATGTAGACGATGGAAGGCTGCTTTTAGGGCCTCAGTTCAGAAGCCTCATGGATTCACAGCTTGGGCATGAAAAAACTGGCAGTACCATGTATGTAAAAATAATCTTATAATTTAGAGATGTTCTCGTACTACTGAAGGGGGATAAAAGGACGACGAACCAAGTTCTTTTTTTATGAAGAGATGATCAAATACCCTTAGCGTGGAATTGAAAGTGAAGATTGCGGTTATAATTCAAAGTTTGAACAGCGTACACAACTGTCCAGATTCCGACCCAACCAGGAATTAGGGCAGCCACGAAAATCTTGCTGGGGAAGCGGGCAACCACACGATGCGCTCGAAAGCCGCAGATGCTTTAAACGGTTGTCGTGCCTGCAAATAAAAATAAATAGAAAGGAACCTTCCTATTAACCGTTTAAGAAGGTTCAATTAGATTCGACTATTATCCCCAAAAGATCGGCTAAAGCAAGGCAGCAATCAGAATATTTTACTTCACCCGCGTTTGAATGTACAAGTAAATTCATGGACGAATAAATATTACTGTCTTTCAACTCATACGATATTCCCTAAACTGATGTAACTGGATCTACGGAACAGTTGCAGCTGAACCGAAGTTGGACGAGATCGACAATCAATGAAATTTATTGCACGGCCTACTTAATTTTAAGATCGAGGCCGTCTGACAGGCACTTGGTTACCCAAGAGGAGACATAAGTTGAGAAAGTTCACACTACCGACATTTCACATACAACCTTAATTAACAGGGATGTCTCGTAGCGCCGTATCGCCCTCCCACGATGTCGTAGACGTCACTGAAGACGCACTAACGGGCCCCCTCCATCGTAAGCGCGGCCGTCCTCGCGCCGTTGTGCCTTAGCTTAGCTTAGCCACATGATGTGATGCAATTGCCGACATCAATGAAGAATCCTCACCGGCGCTGTGCCACAAAGCTTGAAGGCGTGAAGCAACAGATGTATGATGGAGCTGAAGAATTTTGCAGATCTGTTTTGCAGGAAAGTTTACGGCTCCATCTGGTGTCCGGATCCCAACATTCTTCTACTAGAACATGGTATACAAATCAGAAAAGTTGAGAAACGGGCAGTGCTTTATTTAAACCCTAATTTAGTAACTTAAATCGTGCCTATCATTTATTGGTCGGTCATAACGGCTTAAAAAATAAAACTTATTCAACACCATGCTCCCTCCACTCTCAAATCTGTCCTCCATAGCACAACCGACTGTCTCTTCGAGTCGCTATTCCTCCGAATCTAAAACATTATTGGAAATGTTACTGGAAGAAGTTGATAAGTTAGCAGGGTATTTGAGACTCGTACAAAATTGTGGTGAATAATAAATTTTACAAAAATACATAGATTATATTATTTAAGACCTATTCAGTTGGGCCTATTGACCACTGTATACTCTGACATTTTATGACTCAGGAGCATATTGCAGCATTAAGTACTTGAAAGGAAATATTATGATACATGACTTCACATATGATTAGCAGTTTGGATGTATAGAAAATATTTGGAGTGTTAGTGGATGTGCTTAACTTGTCGTAGTGAAATGTTCCATTGCTGAGGAAAACTCGCCTTCCTGCCTATGTACTCAATGTTGATGAAAAGATACCTTAATAAGCTACAGATCTGTTGTCTCCTTACTCTCTGCCTGTTTACAGGACTTAAAAAATCGAATCGCTCGTGTGCATAATTTTGAGACGGAAAACTTTTCCAAAATGGAAAAATTCATAGTTCGATTTCAATGCGAGTAAATTCTTGGTGAAGGCTAGCACTCAGCACAAACTTAGTGAAACCGTGTTTTGGAGATGTAGAAGTCAAATGTCTTATACTGTGAATGTTTCTTAATCTTTTCTGAAGCTACAAAAACTACATGAGAAATTTGGACGTTTCTTCAACCTCGAAGCTGATGATTTTTCAAAAGAAGGTTAACTTGAAACATTATTTCTCAAAACTGTAGATCTTGCAGGGCGAAAGATGCAATGTAGATACATTTTTCATACAAATAAATTCTTACATGTTCAATGGAAAAGTATGAAACATAGGATTGCACATCCTCAACGCGCTATGGAACTTTTTTAAAATAAATTCAGTTCTTTATTTGTATTCAGTAAAAAAAGAAAACTAGGAAAAATGTATAAACATCTTTGATGATAAAATATATTTTCGAGACAATAAACTCAGCTGTGAAAACAACGAATTTTATTTGTAAAAAATTGAGCACAAATAACGCAATTATATTTATGGTATAACTGTGATTAATTACTTATTTACTAGGGATTCTAAAAGCCTCAGTTTAGAGGAAAACTTAGCCCAACCTAAAACCCTGGAACTTTTAAATTTTACCATAGTGTTACATCCAAAACCATGATTCCGGATGACCCGAGATGGACTCGTTAGAACATTCTTCCTCCAATGACTTCTACCTTGATGTTCGACAATCCTACAACCTAGAGTACGGGAAGTCATGCCCTCGTATTCGGATGTACAAAGTGCACAACTGTATATATTTATATATGAAGGATGCCTGCACCTGAGAAAGAAGCCTAGCTCTGAAATTAAATAAGACCCAATTTTATGTTTTTCACCAGTAAAATTCTAAATTTAACATCACATTTATTTCCCCCACAATCCCAAAATTTATTGTTTCATTTGTTTTGACTGAGGATCATAAGAACCTTTATTGATTCCAACACGTTTTACCGTTGGGTTTTCAATNTGAACCAGGGTCCTCTTGGTTACGAGGCCAGCACGCTAGCAGTACGCCATGGAGACTACTCATGACCACTCATTTTAACACCTGAAATGATCACTCATTTTTAACACCTGAAATAGAAATTCAAAAGTACATAAACATCGGAATGTAACATTAAATTTACAGTAATTTAGAGGCTAAACTAACTGCACAGGAAATGCGGACTTAGTATCGCTTAAAACAGGTTTATCTCGTTAAATGAGTAATGATCCCAAAATGTGGAGCTCTATAGAACCTGACGATGAGGCAATTACTGAAAAATCGTCGAAAAGCGCTCCCGTAGATCACACTGTTCTACATGAGTGCGAATAGCGAAATGAGTGGGAGTAGAGAGAGGTAGATTGGTGAGGAAACTTCTGCCAGAACGCACCGCCGCTCGAATACCCAGGGCTCTACTGGTAGAGCCTACGTATTCAGACTCCTAATGTGCGCAACTGTGTTTGTGAATGATATTTTATGTTAATGGTGTCTTATTTTGCACTAAGCGATATTTTACTTTGTAAACTGTTACTTTATTATTTTACTTTGCGCTAGGTGACAAATTGCTGAATATTAGAGACAGTAGGGTTCGCCATAAAAAGAAAAAAAAACTCGAGTAAGAATTTTACAACTTTCGTTATGGTGTGAGTTGTAATGCGTTGTGTGGCTTGCTGAGGGTTGTGGAGATGTGGTATGCCATGTGTGTGTCTGTGTGCTTTGTGTTGTGAGGCTTGATGAATGTTGTGGTGGTGTGGGGTACGATGTGTGGGTGTGTGTTTTTTGTGTGATGTATTGTGTTGGTTCGCTTGCTGAGTTGTGGTGATGTGGGGTGTCATGTGATTAAGATTGAACAAAATTAGGAAATTGAAATAATTTAGGATATAATATGAAGGATCAGAATATAAACTACATTACAGACAAAATTCCAATACTAAAATATAATATTACTTTGGTACTATAGTGTTACATCACTTGAAGTATTGTATAATTATTTTGCAGTTTTTTTCAATAAAATATTAAATTTAGGTTATCAATGAATCGATGATAAAATATGATGTAACAGAATATATTATAAAGGTAATGTTTGATATTGGTGCAATGTATTAATGTATATGTTAACGTTATTTTTTAAGATGCGATGTGACATGTTACGTATCACGCGTTATAGATATATATTAAGAGGTATGATCCATGATATGATACAGTATAACTCTATTCAAATATTCTATTATTTGTTCATTTTCATCTATTAGATTCTGTACGAATAGTGAATATTATCATGCGTTATTATCTTTTTACAGATTTTGGTAAATTGTACTTTTTATATTAAAGATGTATACATATTTCTTGTGCATGTTTGAACTGTTCAATAAGGTAATATATATTGCAGCGTATCATTTTTTCCTATTTTTATTACATGTTCTATTGCACTGCAGCGCCATATATAGTAGTACATTATACTGTATAGCACAACACTGCTTTGTACTTTATTACTCTGCCTTGCACTCTATTACTCTGCCATGCACTGTGACGGAACTATCACATGGTTGATGGTATTCGTCAATGTTTGAGAGGTCGCTTCATACCTCTCGCATGCATACATGAGTGCAC
>VOMN01142341.1:0-18821 GCA_014899125.1 Orchestia grillus
AATAATCTAATTTGAAATGGGTTTCCTTTTTTCTGGGACACCCTGTACTGCCTTTTTTCCAATGGTAATGTACTCCTGCTGAACGCTTTGTAATCTTCTTTTCAACGATTGCGAGCAAGTTTTTGAGTTATCTAACTTTTAGATTTCTGATGTTTTGTTCTTCCCATCACACTGTTTTGCTCCCGGAAATCAATATGTCTTTAAAATTCCTCCCAAAAATAACAAACTAATTTTTTTATTTATACTCACTCGTTTGTGTCGTGACTAACCTCATCTAAGAATTGCAGCATCTGTCTATTCTCTCCATTTCTATCGCACTCATTAGATCATCTGCCTAATTTCTCCAATCTTTTACTTCAAGTATTGATAGCTACATTTGAGCTTTCCTTTTCCCGTTCACATATTCAAAGACATGAAAAAATTATCCGCTGGTGTCTGGTTCGACGGCAGGCATCAGCGTGAAATGTGGCGAACTTAAGGCGACTTTGTACGGCTTTGCCGTTAATTTACATCTCAACCTTCGGTAGAAATTGAACATAAAATTCAATGCTGGGACCAATGTGGACATTTATTTGAATAAATAATAGTGTCCGTCAACGGCCTTCAAATATAGTTTACTCAAAGCACTCAAAGAGAACAAAAATTACAGCGCGTGCATCGCTCAAGATGGAACTTACTGTGCAGCCTGAAGTGACTTTTCCACGAAAGTAAAAGGTGAGCCCTTCATGAGTTTAGCAAAACGTCAATAAACTCATAAGTTCTACATCAAAGTAACGCAAATGTACGAATGTATTCATAACCCCTAAATTCTCAAAATTAATTTGACTGCAGAAACAGATATTTTTTTCAGGAAATTCATCTACACCAAACAAAATAAACTGACATGAATCATAAACTGATTGTAGCCTTTGCCGACATTATCACTTAATGAATAGGATATGAACACAGTTCAACAAATGAAACATAACGTTCTGAAACGAAGTCCAGCAATAATAATTGCGGTCTCGAGGGAGGCTCATATATCCATCCATAGCAACATATTATACCTGAAACTTATCCTCTGTGACGAGCTCAGAACCCCGTGCTCAAACCGACTCCAAATGGGCAAATTAGGGCATCAAGGTCGAATTTGAGGTCAGCGAAGAAGTGAGGGCGTCAAGTCCCCGTGGACTTAATGACGTTGTAACCCTGCCCTGCCCTCGCTCGTCTTCATTTTTGAAGCACTCCTCAGCAAGTCGGGAGGTGCGCGATGGTCAGATTGTGACACGATATCTTACAAGTACACGGTCGTCTGGCAGGCTAGAGCGACGAGACCAAAAAGTCTCGAGGCAAACTCGATAATTTTTTATCATAATGTATAATTTGTTTCTCCAGTAAACATTCCCCAGCACGCTCTCAACTAAACCTTGTTGATTCAGGCTCTGAGATCAATGTCTCCTTTATGAATACCAAGTGATCAATTTACTTGATTTAGAACTCAAAAAAGACGTAGATGTTCGAAAATATCATGAATAATAAAGATTATTCAAATTTCATTCTTCATCTGTAATGTTTTAAAGCTTGAAAACTTTTCTATAGCTCCTTGTTATTTTTTGTGTACGGTTTCACGCTCATTTTTGGGAGAGGGGTTAGAATGAGGAGTTGGGAACGGGGCGTTTTTTATCAACGCTGACTCACCATTTCTGGCAAAGACAGCCAACTCAACGTTCGTTTCCTTCATGCATAGTTGCAAAATAAGCCGCAGCGACGTGACGTGCGTGAGACTGCGTCAGGAACGTTGGCCGTCAAATGGGAGGAGTGGGGGCGCTGTGGGAGTGCGATATGGTCCCTCCTTTACCAGGCTTTGCCAGGTCAACGGAAATAAACAATTTGTAACTTTCAAAGGCCACTTCCTCGGTGCAAAGAATAACAAATGCAACGAATTTGCACCACAGTGATCGAGAAAGATAAGCGGGTAATTTAGCACAGCGAAAAATATTTTTTACAGGGAAATGTTCATACATCTGAATGAGTTCAGCAAAGTTAGCTTGAAATAAATGAATCTTAAATAGTAACAGGCCAAAAAAATTGTTGGCTATGTTCCGAGACAGTTGATTCCCTCGTGAGATATGAAAGCTTATCTTGATGCACTTGTAAAAACCTGTACCACAAATAACATTAACGAAATTCACATATTTTATAATAAATATTTCGAGTGACAGGCGTGTCGACTGCAGTTCCTTTATTTAAAGAACTCGTTTATAAAATTAGACTGCAGACTTCATGCCACCGTGGCGCTCCCAGAGCAGTGAAGTAGAGCGGGGCCAGTGAGGGCGCAGCGGCTGAGAGGGGAAAGCAGGGGCTGCCATGGGAACGCCAGGATGACGAGTTCTGTGGCCTGGGTGCATTTTTAAGGAATTGCAGAGTTTTAATTCGGAATTACACTAATATTAATTCAAACATAGCGCAATTCTATTGGCAAAAAATCAAAATAATTTTTTTTTCAGCTGTCGTAATTCTTATAAACGACCATAAAGTATCAACATAAACTCGCAGTAGCCACATGATCTGGTAAAGATGATCCGATCGTAATTTCAGCCAAATTAAAGGAAGTTCTGCAGCTGGTCCCATAATTCACGCCTCACAATGGAAGCTCCCACCCAGGCACCAACGCAGCCTGGGAATAATATGAGTTCCTCGATTCCAGAAAAGACTTCAACCTGGAATTTTAAACCGCAGATATAGGATTTGGGAAGCCTAGTCGGACGAACGTGGTTGGTTGCACTCTATAATTAGAATGCTAATGACGCCCGCTCCGAGCGACTCTTTGTGCCATAAAAATGTAAAAAAACAGCGGGTAGCCTTTGCACCTGTCAAGTTCAGTAATTGAAATTATAGCAATTAAGAAGATGACTCTCACTGAACAGTAGGGGCACGATCAACCGTGAAATGAGTCGATCGGTGAGTTGAATTTCTTGTGCACCAGCTCTAGTCAGTGATGTCACTGAGACGAGTCGATAGCTTCACTGCTCCACTCGAAACTTCAATGCCCATTGAGATCAGGAGTTTTTGTGCCTGTCACACGGACCTCTGAGTGCCTCAATTTTGCACAATCGTTCAGATTGTGTAGTGATAAAGATCCCAATAAACAATAAAAAATGCGTTGCATTCAAATTTTGATACAAAAGTAGTGAAATGTTATAGATGTGTTTTACTTGAGAAGTATTCACTTGAAATATTTCTTTGTAATACGCGATCTTTTTTAGTCCAACCGAAAAAATTAGTTTAATTAGCCCCTGACATATAGAAAATAACTATAGTTAGTTTTTTAGGCACTGCGTAACTACTACGAAATTTTTGTACTACAATCAACCTCTCAAGTACCTTTTAAGTAGGGCGTTAGGATACAATTAACCAGATTAAAAAGTCCAAACAAGCTGCCATACCATCTGATATCGACATAGCAGCTGCCAGATACTTTCAAATAAAAATTCAAGTGACTATGGACTAAAAATAAGAATATTAGTACAAAAAATTGCGGTGTTTGCATGTGAACTTTTTGAAAGCCTTCAAATTCATACTCTCTAATATAAAAAAATGAAACCGGTAAAGTTTGACATTTTGGGAGTTAGTTTGGTCCACGAGTGCTTTTGCCTGGGTGATGCCTAAGTCAAGTTAGCGAGTTCACTTACGCGGGAAACAGGTTTGTTCTATAGGGTGTAATCATACTCGTACACTAACTCTATTTATTCTTTCACTACAGCTCATGCTCGCATGTACGTGAATGCTTGTTGGAACAGCACAACAAAATGTGCCAGCCATTGTCATCACTACGGCCACTTTCATTTCAGCCAGAGTGCTTTCTGAGTTGCTTCGAGTGACCAATAGTCTTGTTAAATAGGTTAAATAGTAACGCACTTGTAGCATAAAAAGCCTCACTCACTGAGTAGTAATGCAGCTGAAAAAGTCTTACCTACTTAGTAACGTAGTGTCAACCAATTTAACGGAGGCGAATCCAAAACTAGCAGATTAAATAACAACAAATTCAATGTAATAAAAATTCAATGAGGAGCTTGATTCGTACACTTGACACGCGTTCATAATATATGGTGTGCCTTTCCTTTGAACTTTACGTGTAAAGGGGGAATTCAATCTTAAATTTATCAACTTTCCGTAGCATATTGACATAATATTGTCAAGCCCGTATTATATTGTGATAAGTACCCTAATCAATTGTGCTTTCATCTTCGTCAATTGTGTCAGGCTCTGAATGATAAAAAAGTATGCTTATTAATTATTGAAGTAAATATTTCTTGAAAGTACGAAAGCTGAATTATTTACATCAATCGAAATGTTGTTTTTCTGGACTTTTCATTGTAAGTTAAAAAGCAACTATTACTAAACTGTGGAAAAAAATGTACAATAGTTCCCGTCCGACGCAAAATCATATTCCATTAACATTATATTTTAGGAAATCTCAGTCGTCGAAAAATTTGAATTGCCGAAAAGTTTCGTAGGAGTTCGATAAGAAGAAGCGCAGCAGTGCCGAGCTCTGGAGGACGAGAGGGCCGAGCAAACAGAAAGCTTTCAGTGCCCGCCGTAACGCCGCTCTTTACCCTGTACTCGGCAAATAGAGATGGTCCGTGACGGCCTCGTTAACCCGGCATGGGATTATGTTCGAATATCTCTTTTGTTCCAACAATATGCGGAGCGTCGTTTCAAAGTACGTCTAGAAATTCATGTTCGTCAAAATGTCCATAGTGATCCAGTGTAGTGTCAATTGCCGTTGAATTTCTCGATGGAAATGTCTTAAGGCTTGTTATTTTTATTGGTTTTCTCATTTTTTCTCCATGTGTAAACGTGAGAGATGCTCACAGTTCTTGCTGGATCTGCTCTCATTTTGTTCAGACAAAGGTACTGACGATCTAATATTCTATTTAAGCGTAGGTGGTCCATTATTCTAAAAACTAGTGAAAGATCAATAAGGATTACTAGGTGAAGATAAAGTCCTTGGACTAATTTTCAGTTGTATATAATAATGATTTCGAAATGTTTCTTTGACAGTTTGTGACATTTGTGATGGCAAGTGATTCATCACCTATCACATATTTTCAGGTTTATTCTCAAAATTTAGTATATTTTCCAAAATCAGAAATAGAGAAGCAATCATAGGAATTGAGGGCGTGGGTGAGACCAATTCTGAGGTCATTAAATTACGTCGAGTACCCAAATCAGCTGTTTATCATATTGTGGAGAGATTCAAAGAGCTTGGCACTGCTGAGGATCGCCCACGAAGAGGTCAACCAAGATCCGTTTGTACAACGAAGTGATTAAGGCAGTTTGCGAGAGGGTAAGGAGGAACCCTAAGAGGTCAATTTAACAAATAGCCAAAGATATGCATGTGAGTTGTACTTCGATGAAAAACATCGTGTAAAGTGACTTGGACTGTCTCCTTTCGAAATGTGAAAGTGACTGCGCCTCACACGTCTCCAGAAACAGAAAAGGCTTGGCGGGGCAAAATGTCTCCTCAACGCGTTGAGGGATGGGAAGCAAACTGGAGAGATAATCTTTTCCGACAAAAAGCTCTTTCTCAATTCGCAATTCGCATAATGATAAAGTGTTGGGTAAGAGCTCAGATGCTATTCCAGATTCTATAAAAAATGTTCATAACCGCCAAAGACCTGTTTCTGTGATGGTATGGGCCGCGATATCAAAAACATGGAAATCTCTTATCATTTCCGTTAAAGAGGGTGTGAAGATCACATCCAAGTGCTATATCGAAGATATTTTGACCCCAGCACTTTGTAAGATGAAAAAGCACTTCAAAGGTAAGGTTTTCACGTTTCATCAGGATGGATCACCCTCCCGTACCTCAAACCAAACGCAAGAATGATGTCGTCTTCATTTTTCAGAGTTTTGAAGGAAGAAAATGTGGACTCCATCTTCTCCCGAATTAAATCCTACGGACTTTAGAATCTTCTCAGTACTGGAAACAACGGCTTGCGCCGCTCCCTAGCGCGATGTTGCAGTCACTTCAGAAGGAATGGGACAAAAGACCTCAAGAAACACTTCGTGCCTCTGTTGAAGGTTTCCGGTGAAAATTGGAGGATGTTGTGCGCGCTAAGGGTGACCCCATTGAAAACTTTGAATTAAATTAAATTCTTATACCAGAGTAAGCGTTTTGTTCGATTTTGGTTTCAATGAATGGATTCCTCTAATAATAATTAGCATTTCATTTGTTCGAGGGACTCTCTGCTCCTGCTGTGGTACATGGATTACCCAATGTCAAATGCGGGCTAGGCTTTGAATATATGCGCACGTAAATCGTTATTTGATTAATTTCTCATGCGCCGTTCTTGCATAAAGAGGTTAAAATAGAATTAAAAATACGAATGACGGGTATTTGAACAATAATATTTTTTAGTAATTAAAAGTTAAACTTCCAAAGTTTTCTTGTAGGTAAAGTTAAATTATGTTCGTGTGAAATTTATTTCTATTTTTGTGAATTTAATTTAATTTCTGTGTTTTTCAATCTCGCTTATGAGAGACTCAGTTTCGTTTTCGTGAACTCATTTTAATTTTTGTGGTATGGAATTGCAAATGGCGGAGTAATAAAGGCGTGCGTTCATGGATGAGTATATTTTTCGTGGAAACCCTGTACAGATGTATACATACGTATGTATATTTTTTGAAATTTTGAAACATATGTATACCTAGGGGAATACTTTTTTATTCAATATGTGAGCCATTTTTAATCTCACGGACTTGAGGGTCTTAGTTTTGATAATAGAATGTTACTACTACGCAAAAACGACCTCAAATTTGCTAAACGTTCACTTTTAATTAATAAAAATTTATCCGCCTAGGAAATCCGTGCTGCAGTCACTGATCACTGTAGTATCAGCCTTAATATCAAAGCTGAAAATAAGTACGGTCTATAACTGCGCTCGCAGAAAATTCATTCGAACGTTGCGCAATAATACTGAAGCAGAATCTGTATGGTTTTGTGTGCGAATGTAGCCACAGAACGCCTTTTGGCCACAATAATCCAATTATTTCTATCAGATTGGATCCAATCCGAATATTTTTTTCTCCGCCTAATATCTGTTTGAATAGACGTCTAACTAGACATCCTGCTAGCGTGGAGGGAAGAATGAAGAACTCAGACGCTATGTTTATATGTCCGAAGCTCATGTAGGAAGCAGACATGGAAAATTTTCACGCGAAAGTAGGAAGCAGACATGAAAAATTTTCTCGCGAAATATGTTCGTGCTCTCTATGCGTTTCTTTACTATCGTTCCTTTCAGATGAAGATCGGAACACTATGTCGATACATACTATTGCTTATATATGAATTACTAATACCGTCTTTAGTTCAAGTGCAACCAAGGTTGAGGTCATTGTTCAGCGTAGTTCAGAGAAAATGCACTTGAATTGATTAACAGTTTTTCCATAGCAATTCTTGCCTTCTAGTGACTATGTTACAAAAATGTCTTTCTGACGCAGGGAAAAAGTGAATGATGGTTACTGTTGAATCCCAATAAGTTTCTCAGACAAAAAATGAGTTACCTGCCTTGATATGGTGTAAGACCTCTACGACCATGAATAATGGCGGCAATTGTAAGTTCTGGATTGTTCCAAATCAAGCAACAAAGTGACTTCTTGCTTACCTATTTGTTACTGTTCATTCTCTACCGCGACCCGGCGCTGGCGCTGGCTTCTTAGAGACGCAGAAATGGAACGGCAGACATGCGCTCTGTTATGGTGTTCACAATGGTTACGCCAGACGGGCAGCCAGGCAATACCAAGAGCGTTTTCCCCAATGTCTGGCAGTCCTAAAGTCGAATATGTCACAAGTGCATCGATGTGGATGGAGAAAACCTTGAATATGCCCTGTTAAGTAAATGTTTAAATAAATTATTTGTAGGCAATTTTGTTTTCAAATTTCCGCCTTTCAACCATTAAACAACTAATATCTCTTCTACCAAAAATTTTAATCTCAAAGTTTCATGGAGGCAAAAGTATTCAGTTCACCATTTTCTGGTGGGCGTGAAATTTTGCACCGCATTTTTGCAAGCACCCCGAATTCCTTTGTTACGAAGTATTAAAAAAATTTCAAATACATTTTATTGATATCTAAACAAATGAATAGAATGATTCGCATCCCATGTACATTGTTTAGTGAATTTAACTTCTCACAGCCAACACATTATCACACATCAGCAGTAACCCTAAGGGCGACACGTGGACTTGCGTATTATTGATGTGTCATTCGACGCCAACGCATGACGCTTTTATTGTAAAAAATTAAATGAACAGTCGTCTTATGAGTTATTCTATGTATAGTATAAAATGGAGGTTACTATCATGAAACGAAAGTTTACTGAATAGTTTATCGATTATTCAAAAACTCGACAGTCAAGCAAGATTTCCGTTGATTAAGGCTGGAAAATTCGTAAGGAATATTTCTTACTCAGAAGCAGGCGCAGAATTACCTGATTGCGATTGGCGGGTTTTGTGCTCGTAGATAGTTATGACGAATGCGTGTTGGCCATTTATTGGCAGTACGTGCAATTCTTGAGCGAAATACATTACCCTCATTTATATGCAGTCTCTCCGCCTTTGGGGCGACCTATTTTCTGCATTTGATTGAGCTTTAGAATTACTCCCACAATTGGAAGTTAGAGTTTTACCTGTGAAGAAAAGGATGTTGAATTTATGTACTGAAATTTTGAAACGAGGTATGGGCCTAGAATGAACGTTGCCTTCTTCCTCCTCTGAAGAGAATCCGAAGTCTGACTGAACTCATTCGTGCAAGATCGTCTGTCTTGCATCTGTTTTGTTCAATATAGGATGAGGGAAGTGTCAGCAAAGGTATGTACATACGTTAATGAATTGAATGTAAAATGCTCATTACCCCATTCTCGATACAATTTTTTCTGAGATAACAACGCTGCCACTCAAGCGATGCACAACGCTGTCAGTCAGGTAATGCACAACGCTGCCACTCAAGCGATGCACAACGCTGTCAGTCAGGTAATGCACAACGCTGTCAGTCAGGTAATGCTCAACGCTGTCAGTCAGGTAATACACAACGCTGTCAGTCAAGTGTTGCACAACGTTGTTGCAAAAGCTGGAAGCAATTACAGCAATGAATATTTTCTCGTCAACGGTTTATTTTGTGTGATGCAATGTCTGCATTATTGTGTGTTTACTCTAACTAGAAGAAATTGGAAATTTTCATATCAACTCCCTCGCGAAAAGCGACACCCATCAAAACAAAACTATTTCGCACGATTAGTTAATCTTGGCTTAGTTTGAAGAAATATCATGTTTATCAAAGCAAGGAACTTACCGGTAATTTTGTGATCAAGACATACTAAACGCTTTGAGATGTCTTCCTTAAAATATTGTCCAAGGTACATAAAAATGAAAAAAAATCTGAGAGAGATTGACATCGTACAAAAAATATTCAAAGTCATCATTGTGTCCAGTTTTAGTTAAGATTATTGTTTGAAAATCCTACGAAAGTTTTTATCCATTGCGCAATACGTAATTGTTTCAAGTCTCACTCAAAATTTTCAACATAGGTAAAAATGTTCACTAAAGTTCTGTATTCGATGCGGATGTGTTTCGAACAAGAAGAACACTAATTGGATCTCTCACATTAGTTCGAAGTAACTTCTTTTACTGCACACATTCAAACTTTGTTTATAATAATTAGGAAAATAAACAAAGATTGAAATGCACCCTCATGCTTCAACAAGATAAGTTAACTTCGAATCGACTACATTTCCTGTTCCATTTCTCCCCACCAGGTGAGTACAGGCTCCCCAACTCTTGCCAAGGACATTCGTCAAAATTTTGCCTATTCATAAATTGTACTGAAATGAAACCTGAATGTGGGATGCTAACGAGCTCCCTTTGAGCGATGTATTCTAATATTCAGGGACTGGAAGATCTCAGGAGCATCATTTCAGTTTTCGAAATCCTCCATGCCAAGTTCATAGAATAGAAAATATGCGTTTTAAAAAAAAAATGTGCTTGTTTTGGCCATTCATTCCAAAGAATATGCTTTTCTTGGGTGGAAATACACTTAGAATATTTTATTCGTACTAAAACCTCGATGGCGTTATACAAGGTGAGTGAAAAATTGTTACCCAAATTGTTCATATTAATTATTCAAAACCATCAATCGTAGGGAGACGAGTTTCATCTCGTTTGCTGCAAAATTTAATCTAATGTTACTAACTTCAAACTTATCACTGTTGACCATTTAATTCAGGCCAATGGTGCTTAAGGGAAGATCATTTTTTACTTACTTGCGCGAGGTAAAGTTTTTCTGAATTTAATCCTAAGGAGGGATATAAAAAGACAAAGAGATTTCGCTCGTATATTAAGATATGTTATTAAAATATTGCCTGTTACAAAACTGATTTATTGATGAAATTTCCGTCGACGCCCGTCTGTTCTGATTCAATGACGTAGTGTGACCACTACTGTTCTCGAGACATTTTTGACGTCCTTTTGATTCGGTCACGGAAATCACGGATATTCATTACAATTCCGAATCAATTAGAAAAGTAATGGGGAAATGATGGAAAGATGCCAAAGATGGCTCGAGAACAACAGCGGTAGCAGTGCGTTATTGAATTGAAACAGAAGGGCTTCCAAGGAAATTTCATCATTAAACTAGATTGATGAAAGGCAATATTTTAATAAATTTTGTTAGTAAATGAGCGATACCCGTTTGTCGTTCCATATCCCAAAGTGTAACGTTAGAATGTATTCAGGACGTTGCCTCGCGCAAGGGAGTGAACGTGCCGCTGTGGGTGCACGCCTATTATTTACTCTGCTTCAACTTTCTAACTTCCGTTACTGTGGATGTGAGGCTTCGTCTGTACGCGACTGCTTCGGAGACGTCTTAGTTCAGTATTTGCTACGGTGGAGGGATAAGGAGACGAGCTGGAGAACACTGAGGTTTACTGGGAGCGGTTAGCGGACTACGAGGTTAATATAGGAGCAAAGCTAGTCGGGACAATCAAGGGCAACGACGAGTGGGCTTCTGAACCCCGATTCTAGTAGTGCCAGCGCTTTTATAGCCGGGCGGTGGCGCTGCGCAGAGCGTTCACGCTCACCTCACGCTCAGGAGCACAAAATCGTCTTCACGCTGAGCACCATTGAGAGTGGACTATATGGTCGACAATAAAAGCTTGTAGCTGGGAACTAAAAATCAAATTTCACTACTTTCGCAGGTGTATTCATCTTCACACGATTGGTGGTTTTTGATTAATCAATGTGCTAAAATTGAGATACATACATTACGGAGACTCACGCTGAATAATTCTATGATTTGAAGACTGACTTGTTAGAAACAACAAGGCCGCGACAATATCATTCAGTTTTATTTGAGTTTGTCACTAACATAGTCTCGAAATATTTGACCAACATCAAGTACGGAATAAATGACCCAACATTCATAACAATCCCACTCTCATCTGTCTATACGGTACTTGTTACCTACTCGCTTACTTCCCACGTACTTGATAATTAGAGTAAAATTACTACGGGGCAACGGTGGTTGTGCTGTAGTCACTTTTCTCAAAGCTAAGAATACTTCAGCCATCACTTTTTTCCGTGATCCATTTTGTTTTATTGGATCTTGGCGAACCAATGAAACAAAATGGGTATGCACGAGTAATTTTTTCTAATTCTAATTACACGAGCTGTTGTGAAAGAACGCTCGACTTTGGTAGAGTGCAGCGATGGTGCTGATTGAATATTGCTCCAGTAAACATAAACGAAAAACATGGTTGTATTAAGAAACATTTTCAACTAGTGTAGCTTCCTCTTCGTAATTCTGACTGATTGGTTTAACTGGTCGCATCAAGCATTCAAAGCAAATAATACCCATTATTCTGAGTGCAATAATAAATTTTGGCTGAATGAAGAAATCACTTAATACATTAGTATTGTGTAAATACAGTTACTGTACGTACATATGTACTACTTTTTACTATGTAGAAATGACAGCTAATATGTCCTGATGTGAAACGCTTTGCGATTCGCAACTTTTGAACACACAGGAGACACGTCAGCCCGTAGTCGTAAGGGTGTTGTAACGAGGCAGTCCTCCGAATTTTATTGTGGCATTGTATTTTTTCACATTGGAGCCCTGCCAAATTCCTTCCATTAATCTTATACCTGAGATCCAAAATACAGTGATGCTCTCTTTCATATCATCTCAAAAATGGCTAGATTTCAATTTCTCTTTCCCAAAAATCGAATGATCTTTGCCAAAAACAGAGTTTTTGAGGAGGCATGTCAATGGCTCACTCCTCTAATTGCGTACAATTCAATGGCTGCAAAATTCCTGAAACCCAGCTCTGTAATTGTGAAAAATAATTCGTTAGTCCAATTTGCGCTCAATGGCAATGCTGCAGCCAAAGGAAATTCAGGAACTTTTCAATCCGGCCGCAGCGCTTGTAATTTTTTGCCTACGACTGACAGATATTCAGGAAGGATGTTTAACTGCGCTGACGTGTATTTCAGTTCAAGAACATTTGATCTTTTCACATACAAACCCCGCAAGCGAGTAACAGTATTGGAACGCAATGAAATTTTTCTCACTTTATAAAATATCATTTTCTTAATACTGTCTTACACTTGAGTAATAGATAATATGTGTGTATAATTTGGTCGAAAAGCTCTCTATCTTGTGATAATTATTTCCATTTACTACTGGCCGGATAAAAACGAGGCCAATACGCATTTCTAGTTCACTGTTAAATGCACCCCTATTTACACCATGATCATTATCCATGGTGAACTTATGATACAGGCTTGTCAATGTAAATTTATAATTTTCACTATTGCTGTAGCATCATATCGTGCAAGTCTACGGGCATTACTCCCAGTATTTAAGTATCCTCCCCTTTTCTTTGCTAATTAATAAAATCATCCTATTGAGGGTAAAAAACGTTACCTTCAACATGAGAGAATAGCTGTGGAAGTAATAAAGCAGAAATTTACTTGGCATCGGATGATTTTTTCCACTTTTGCTTCCGGGAACACTTTTTTAATCCTCTCTAAAGAAAATCCTTTGCAAGCCAATACGTTGAGCATCATTGCGATAAAATACAACAGTTGTAAAATGATTTTAAGCGTCGTAATATTCAGACGAAAACGAGCTTCAGAGGACGCTCCCTCTTTTGAAGTGAGTTTACGTTTGCACTACACCAAGATTTTACTCCACAGATTTTCAAGTAGTGACACATTTTTTTGATAAGGAATTTTTCAGATCATATTCCCTGCATATTGTATGTATATGTATACTACTGTAGAGTATAAAACGATCAAGGAGATATTGAATTTATAAGGCAGTAGATGTAGATTCCATACTTCAATGAGATAAAATTAATTAAGTGACCTTGCTGGTGCTGAATCAAATTGTTTGTTGCAATGAATTATTAGAATAGTAAAACAGGCTTCAATTGATCGGTCAGCTATGCGACTCGACTGGGTGACGAGTGTGTTGTCCTCTTCAAGGCCCAGGTCGGGCGTTTTTACACTTACACGTGTATAAAAAACTAGCCATTGACCGATGCTGCTAAACAGGTTTGTAGTATCGGAAATGTCGGATTCTTTTGATTTGAAATATTTTCATTTCTTCTCATCCAGTGCAGGTCGCCTTCTGAACTTATTTGCATAGAAAAGTTATGGCGATACATCGGTGAAACAGTGAACAAACCCCCAAGCTAGTTAGACGGACAAAGGAAACGTATTCCTGCTGAGATTGTGCGACAAGAAGGAATCTCACGGCAAAAATGAAGCGACTCAATCCAGACTACTCAGCTAATTATATGTACATGCATCAGACCGGGTGGTGCAGACGTCGTTTCCTCATTTTAAAAATTTATTCGCTAAAATTAGGACTATTTAGCTTCTTGCACATCGCAAATCAAAGACTAATATTGAGAGGGTCTTTACTTGCAAATAATTTTCTTTAAAAGTTGTCTTTTGTTATGGAGGCCTCAGTAATCCTTGTCCTATTTTTCATGACGTTACTCAAAATACGTGGTACATTATTATGAATTTATTGAATGAAATATGTTTATTCTCGATTAGCAGCATAAAATTTATTTTCATAAATTTTCCTAATGAATAATTCATGGACTTTTTTACCGGGATTCGACACCAGCTGTCGTCTGCTTCACGTTATACATAGCCGTTTAATGCATTCTTATAGCAACTTTTAGTGCGTGATTCTATGATTTGATAACACTTAAACGAGATCAATGAGAACCATGGATTCCGAGAAAAAAATCCAACGATGTATTTCATTTATTATTCACTAGCCTATTGCATCTATCAAAGTTCTGCATGATAAATGTTTAGAATCATAAAATAGCAATGGCACCAACTGCGATGTTGAAATATTCCACCCTATCAGTATCATGGTCTTTAACGAGCAGCATTTCGAAAAGTCTGAGCTCTCAGCCTTCCCCCACCGACGCCTACATTTCCTGACCCAACGTTCAACGAATACTAGGTGGCGTGAGCAATAAACTGATTCGATGGTCCTGGACTCTGATGATAGTCTTACCATTTTGTCTATGATGAGACGGTAAACATTTAAGAAGCACCTATGCTAGTAAATCAATTTAGAATAATTTAAAAATTCAATAAAGTGCATTCCAATTATGTTTTCCGTCGCTCGCGTCTGTTGCCCAACAATTACAAAATAAGTAAAAAAATGGTCAACTCGGCGAAGCAGCTTAAGAAATTAAGTTTAACTCAGCCCAAAAATCTCATTCTTTCTCCAGACCGAAAATTTCACACAAGAACGAGAAGAAAATTAGTAAAAAAATCTGTGTGGGAGTCTAAGGGATTTTTCATTACGTAGAATTAGCTGCTTAATTAGCTTTCTGTCCCGAGATGGCCTCGCTAAGTACCAGGATTAATTGAAAATCTAATTTGAATTGTCTCCCACGGCAGCTGTAAGTCGTGTAACGAATTTGAACACGATTTCATCCATAGAAAAGGACAATTTTTATGGTAATAGAACACACGCTGAATCTCTCTCACTTGACGAGCCGCAAGAGGAGCGTCGAGGCTGAATTTCTCCGATTCTCAGGATCTCACCAAACGGTTATCTTAAATTAACACACGGATTGTCATGGAAGTTTGTAAATATAAGTAATCAAAATGCATAGAGAAAACATTCAGCATTTAGCAGTAAGTCGAAGCATTGGACGGTTTTTATCAGAAAAAATATGGCTCTATGGCAAAAAAATAAAAACAAGCCGAGGTTTTTGACGGTATTAAGTAGAGAAAATTACTATTTTTAACGGCAAAAAACATTGACAGGAGTATATGAATAATTTTCAGGTTGTAAGTCCGACAAATAATGATCGAGCGCTCCAGTAATTTAAACAGGAAAGCTACAGAAACCATTGTGAAGTCCCATGTTGGAAAACAGACTGGGAAAATAGTGTATCAATATTATGCACAAAATACATCAACAAATTGGAGCACTCACCTTCAGAGCTGCAGTGTGCAGGACTACTCCCAGCAGGACAACGCATAGCAGACTTTCAAATCGCATGATTATAAAATGAGGCTCGATAATGCGCGAAAATATTCAAGTTTTAGATTAACTATTTTAAGTTTTATTATCCAAAAAGTAGTATTTTGAAGTATCGACTGCGAGTTATTACCACTTTACAAATAGACAAATACCTGATTGGTTTAAGTCAAAGACTTCTCTTACTAAGTCGGTGGCTGCAATGACGAGAGTCAGAGGAGCATTCAAAATTGCAATGTTCATGCAGAGACTCCCGGACTGAGACTGAGCCAGTAACCAGCCTGGCTCTGCCCTTATATAGGCCCGAGCGCCCACCTGCTTTCCCAGACTTTCAAGTTGGGGTCAAATTTAGACAATATATTCGCTCTCCTATTTTACTTCATGGACAATGCTCGTTGAAAATATGGGGCAAAATGTTAGAGGGATATTTTACATGCAAGACACACAGGAAATAAACTACTTAAGAAAATTTCAGCCTGAAATTAGAAGCACGGTTGAGTTAGTATAAGCAGGCAAATAACGGTAGGTGACAAATGGGCGACTTTTTTAAGGAAGTGCATAAACCCATTACTTTGCTAAACTTATAAAAGAACTGCAGTTTTCCGGCCACAGAAAAAGTGTCAGTGTGATGTCAGTGTTCATTTTATTTCAACTGAGGGAATAACTTCGTAATATGAATAGAAAAAATACTTTATTTACCAATGCCTAGAAATTATTTCCGTTTAAGAATTTATGAATTTCATCAACATTCAATAAAAAAATGCCTTGACCGATAAGTAGGTGATCAGCATTTTTCCTACGGCCAGCAACCTACAAAATTCTCATTCGATCACAACGCTGAGCTGTTCATTCACGGACAATGATTGTGTCACATATATGGATGTTATCAAAGTCTCATTTTTAAGTAACCTGTTAGTAGTGCTAGCATTTTGCGCGATGATATTTTACGTGGACTGACCTTGGAATAACTGATCCGTTGTCCACTCCTGTCAGCTGTAGCGTCATTACTACAACTTCAATTTGCCGCGTATCTCGGCCTGACTATTACGGGCTGTGCAGTCTGGCCGGGGCCATACACCGCCTTCATTGAAGTCGGCGTCTATTGACCATTTGCTGCACCACGTGTCGACTGGGGTACACTCAATACGGTCACTTTTTACATCAGCTACGTGGTTGCTTAATCATAAATGTAACTTACCGACAGTAGTTATTGTCTCACGGTTTTCTTCTTTACGCCCACTGTTGCATTAACATGATGAGAAAATTTGTTCTTTACGATGTGTAAGTACAAAAACAATAGAGTTTGAAACCTTCCAACTTCTTAAATGATAAAAACAAATACGAAAACTGCTCTCTTCCAATTACTGCTCCGACACCGACGTATGACCATGCATTCCTGGTCAATATTCTCCTTTATTTTATCCTCAAAGTTATTTGAATGCGGATGTAAAACTGAGGTTTCTTTTTAAACAGAACAATTGTAATGGAAACCGTATCGAGAGTGTCGTCATCAGGGGCAGGCTCATTAATTTTGTTGTGGAGTAGCTCACGCTGCTGCATCCACAAGCAGGCCTCCAAATCAGGAGCAGGCTGAGCCCTCGGTGGGCTCGAGATGGATCAAGTCAGCCCATCTTTTTTGCCTCGTCGGTATTGGCTGCTCGCATCAGGACAACACCATCATCACAGCGCTCTGATTGGCCCAGCAGCGCTATAGTGCATATGCCACTTTTCTTACAGCTAACGTATGATATCTTTGGACCAGCATTTCGTTCTCACCACTATCTACAGTACGTAAGAAGTTCATTGAACCGATGCTCCTTTAATGCGGATGATTGATTGCTACTTCGATCCCACAGAATTGGAAAAATTTCTATCATGTAAACAAAGTGCGATTTGATCTCCAGGCTTTCGTTCCGCTCGCCAGGCCAACGAGGAAACAACAACTCGGTGCTTGCAACGAGCTGTTAGACGATTCTATCTTGTGCTTTCAATACTCGACTAATCTCCTTTTCATTAATAATTACGCAATTATGCTACAAATGATGTGAAGCTGAAGTACTGTATGTGTGAGGCCGCCAGAGGTGGCACACTATATGAAGGCAATGGGCGGCTCATCCGTTGGAACAGGCACGTGTTTGAAGCGCGGTGAAGTGATTTAAGGTATCAAAATAAGTGAAACACTTTGCAAACATGCTATGCTAAGTAAATGTTTACTTCTCCAGTGGAAGTAAGTTTTTTTCAGTTAGTTAGGTATATTCTTGGTGGTCATCTATTCAAAACAGAAATTCTTCAATGCGTTGTGACCGGTGATGAGTGGATTTAAGGTTTGCTCACCTTAGGATTTAATTCTTGAGATTTTGTACCAGGTTGTGAGCTTTGTGCTACACTATTCGCCACAGTACCACAATCAGAATGCTAATCTATAAAGCAAGATGAAATTATTACACTACAAGAAAACAATTTTAACTATCCTATAAAACTGAAACAAGAACACGCTGGTCTGATAAAATTGACGCCACGATTTTGAATTTAAGATAGATTTTCCTAGGCATGAATAGGGAAAATTTTAGGACCCTGATGCTCCTTGATTAGTTGTGTGCACAGATGCGAGATACTCGTAGTAAATTCGGAATGATTCATTTACCTCGGAAGTTGCTCCTACCGAAGAGTCATTCGAACTGCTTGTGATTTTGCTGAAATCTGTCACTCGAAAACATTTCCATTTCTTCGTGTTGACCCCCGTAAGCCTGTCACTCGACCTTTGTGTATCAAAAACAACCCTCGAAAAAATAGAGTTTTCAAATCAACACGGGCGAAATTTCATCGCAAAAACACGCTCTGTCAAATGAGCGAAATTACATCGCTCTGTGTATGCTCTTCGTTCAGCAGATTCCTGCCGCTTCTGTGCAACGCAGTGCCGCATGAACAAAGCTCGTATCAAATTCATCGCTATTTATTCATGATAAAAACGACGGAAATTTTACTGCGTTATCATACTTCGTAATACTGCAACCAGACTCTTGGTCTGTAGCAAATTATTTCAATAATTGTACGATGATCGATCAATATACTACTACTAATCTGTTTGCTCAGCTTGAATGTTCAGGAATGACATAGCAATCGCTATCCTGGGGGCGCGATGTTAGAAAATGATAGTTTTCACCTTATATTTCTTTATCTCTCTCAAGTGCTCGTGAATAAAGAATATCTTTTACTTGGAAAACATCACAAGGCAAGGTTTTAAGCAAAACAAGGC
>VOMN01142342.1:0-11245 GCA_014899125.1 Orchestia grillus
ACCTGGGCCGTCGTCAGGTCACCTGGGCCGGAAGATTCGACAGGCTTCAACTTTATAAATAATGGAATTTTCTATCACAACATCGCGCCTGCGACGGTCTTTCTCAAGAAACTAATATGAGTTCTTATAAAACTGTTCCTTACATGATTAAAATTTTAGTTAAGTGTTAGTTGGTTTCTTAAAAGTTAATTAGGTATGAGATAGAATTTTGATGAATTCTTAAAATAATTCATTTATGTTTTTTTCAATGCTAAACGCAGTGCTGAGAGTGTTGTTGCAGTAGGTCAAACCGCGAAGTTGCATTCTCGTACTCGTAGGTGTGTCGCATAACGCTGCAGTGAATAGTATGAACACAAGAGCAAAAAACGCCGTTTGCAAGTTTATCATATATATTGGCTAGAATTATTATTGTTCATTTCCTCTTTGTTCATCTTCTTTTTTACTAGAATAAATGAAAGAGGGAAATGAACGAAATCTTCATTTTCCGTTTTTAGCACGCACATGATTCCAGCAAACAGGTATGATAAACTAGCAAGCGGCTTTCCTTGCTCTTGTGCTCGTAATTGATGAGTTCAAACGGCAAAACACTGGCAACACTAAATTAAATTTTGGCGAATAATATAATTTATCCTCTGTTACCCCACACAGCCTTGAGCCGGTTGGTAAACTCGAGTCTTCTAACGGAAAAAGACAAACACTTGCACCCATTGGCATTAAAACATTGGGAAGGCAATATATTTAAACAGAAGGCTCCGACACATCATTCGTTGTAACTTAGGTATTAGCTTCGGATATAATTTACAGGATTCTACAACCATTTGTGGCAGGTATGTTATGATTTTATGATTTTCGTTCGTCTTAGTATTCCGCATCTCTTATTTCAGTTACATTTTCACTGCATTCATGCCAACGTGTCACTTATTGATCAGAGTCTTGGGGCTGTAAGGAATGATTGAGTGATTTGTTAGACTTATTATTCTTCTGTGTATTATATTATTGTAATATAGATTATCGTGAATGTCATGCATTCAGTCGATTTGTGTCAACTTTAAATTAATATTTGTGTCAAATCCTATATGTATTTCATATATACTTCATGATATTGCATTTGCATTTCATGAAGTGCTCAATGACTTTCACAAACCAGACGGTTTCAAGTTAACGTCAGTGTGTTACACACGAGTACGTTCTACGTCATTCCTTGAATTGAACATGTGTATATATGAGCTAGCGTTAATGTTAGATATGTGGTCGTCCAACTGCTGTGTTGACGTGTTGTCACACGTCCGATGTTTGTGTTCCCAGCTGCGAGTGTGCAGCGATCATTTCTGGCTCCTATTGTCAACATTTGCACCACGGAGCTTTGCATCGTCTAGTGGTGTCCCGAGTGGTGCAGTCACGACCACACCACTCGCAAGCACTACACCACTCGCAAGTACTACACCACTCGCAAGCATATCTTCCTGTGTGAACCCAGCCAGCTGCGGCTCGAACAGTTCGTGCAGAGCAAAAATAGCTCTACTATTAAAGTGTAGGCCTAATTTTTATAGAACTTGACCTTAAGGCTCAGTTACGGTGGCGATGATGAAGTGATGCCCTTAAATTTGATGGAATAACAGCAGGAGCTTTCCCACCAGGACTCGGTTGTCTGCCGCGGGTGCAGTGCGACTTGACGCACTCCAGACTGTGTAGGAGACTCAC
This sequence comes from Orchestia grillus, assembly GCA_014899125.1. Taxonomy (NCBI): domain Eukaryota; kingdom Metazoa; phylum Arthropoda; class Malacostraca; order Amphipoda; family Talitridae; genus Orchestia; species Orchestia grillus. Next base: position 1,702 of record VOMN01142342.1, read on the forward strand.
GTGAGTCTGGTCCAAGTGAACGAATAGCGGTGGCAGTTTACTCTTAAATACAGGGTAGCTCATAAGTAAGGTACCCTCATTGATATCAGTAGCACTGATACGTTAACAAATGTTTAAGACACAATTTCATGAGAGGGCACCTTACTTTTGGGCCACTCTGTACATTATGAGGATGAGGACGATCAACACAGGTATTCGGCCTTGCTGCGTGTGAAGGATCCTTTTTTTACGTGCTACTAATCAGCTCCTGGTATAGGCCTTCCAAAAATTAAATTTTATTTTCGTTTTTTTTTAATTGAAGACACAGGAGCCAGCAAAGAAAGTTCCCTACTTCGGTTTAAAATGGTCTCACAGTTATTTCAGAATTGTCTGCAGGCTGAGTTTTTCGTCGGCTTCCAAACATAAATATTTGCAAGCTATCGTGGCAAGAGACAGCTGATTAAAAAAAACCTACCCAGGATATTTTCGAGAGTAATTCTTACGAGCAGTAACACTGTACTAGACGTGACGTGTCCTCAAGAGCGATGCAAAAAGTGGATTTGTAGAGTTACGTGGCGAAATACACTCTACTATATACTCCTACATTTGCAAGACATATTGACTGCTTGAAACAAACATCAGCAGCAGTTGGACGAACCTATCTGGTGACGCACATGTCCGAGGCCAGAATAGGCGCCGCGTTTTGTTTTTTATTAATTCTAAGATAATTTCTTCCCGTTTTCGCAGGGGGCGGCGATCATCTCACGAATACCAAGTCAAACCACTCGGACAAAGCTCTTCATTTCCTCGAAAACGTGACGGGAAGTCAACGATGTATCACTCCTGAGTCCAAAGAACACAAGAGATCTTTTTCTTGAGCTGAGTATGCGGTCAATACGATACTCCTAAAATTTGGTTATATTTCCTGCGTATTCTCTAACACCTATATTTGCATTGCACTAGGAATCGTACTACGTTTCCAAACTTTCTAACTCAATACGAAACGACTCCAAGTAAAAAAATTACCGAAGTATCAAGCAGCCTGCATCAAGACAGACAGTCATTCTGGTACTGGAGCAAGCTTAGGGACACGTATAGAGTTACAATTGGATAGTGCTAGCTGAGGAGGCATCTAGAGAGCGATGGCGGACGGAGGCATCACACCAAATCAGACTTTGAGTGAAGGCATCACGATTGAGCAAATGTCAGAGATAGCGGAGGATGGCATCAAGCCAGATGACACGTCGGATGACAAAGGCAAGACTCGGGAAAAGTCGGCGACGGCCGAGGACGGCCCCAAGCCGGCTGGTAAATCGGGGGACAGCACTAAGAACCGGCGACACTCGGGGGCGGAGGAAGGTGGCGGTAAGTCGAAGATGTCGCTGCCGGAATACATCAAGTCCCAGTTCAAGTCTTAAAAGTCTCCGTAGACTCACTTGAAGAAAGAGGGCTGTGGGTAGAAACAGAAAGAAGAAAAGGAAAGGAATAAAAAGGACAGATATAAAAAGAATAATCGGAAAAGTTAAAAAATCAAGGAGAAGAGAAAACGATGAAGGCAGGAAAGTGAAAGATGTAGGAACAAGGGATGAAGAAGAAACTAAAAAGGATAATGCGTTACTGAAATATAAATCAAAAGGAGGATGAATAAGGAAGAAAAATAATGGAATAAATGCAAGAAAATGTACATTGGCCGAAAAAAGAAAACAGAAAACGCAGTTGGAACGAAAGTTAAAAGCGGAGAAAAAATGAACATTCCTTAAAGAAATGAATAAAACGAACTTCAAAAACAGTAACGAAAATGAAGTCAAAGTTCTTGCATAAAGGAAACAAAAGATGGAAACATTCATATAACCAAAGGTAATATAAAGAAGTACGAAAGAAGAATAGAAGTAAAACTCAAAACTCGAAGAAGCTGAGCGCTTGCGAATGGGAAAAGAACACAAGTAGGAGCAGGACGGAGAAGAAATTAGAATTCGTGAGGAGTAACAATAGAACCGAGGGGCACCAGGAAATCAAGGGATAACAAAGTGAAGAGGAAAAATCTGCGTGAGAAGAAGATGGTGTGAAAAAAAAACGGAACAAAAACGAAGAAGAATCTCTAAGTCTGGCAGAAAAGAAGCAAAAAAAGCGAGAAGAAATAAACTAAAGAAACAGCGAGGTTGAAGAAAGAAAAATGAAAATAAGTATAAAAAGCCTCATCTGAATAGAATCTTGAAAAATTAGGGAGAAATAGAAGGAAGAAAATATGAACATGAGGAGGAGTGGGAGACAAGGAGTTAGCGCTGGCAGCAGATGAAAAACGGTCCTTTAGCCTTAGTATGGAACAAGAAGAAACTTTCAGAAAACCGAGGATCAAAGAATTATAACGGTAAAAAAACATCAAAAGGAAAATTAGAACAGAAAAGAGTAATACATCAAGACAAGAAAAACATATGAAAATAAATTAAAGGTGAAATTAAAATGAACTAAAAACAATAGAAGTAATGAAGGAAAAAGTACTTGAAAAATAGAGGGACAAATGAAAACGATGATGCTGAGAAAAAGTTGGTCGAAAAGAAGAAGCAACAATAATTACAAAAAGAAAATGGACAGGATGAGGAAGCAAGAAGAACCGAAAACACATTAGAGAACTTTGAAACCCAATCAATTTAGGAACAAGAACACAGCCTAGTACCCGTGATCGGAAACGATGAAAAAAGTCAAAGCTGGTATGAACAAAAGAATAAATCACTGCTACACAAATTAGGCAAAAAACTTAAGATCAGTAGGACAAAGAGCGAAAAGAATCACGTTGAGCAAAACTCAAAGAAAAGTAGTATGCCTAAGAAAGAAGAATGATAAAAAAATCGCAAGTATGAAAACAAAGCTGAATAGGAAGTTACGAGGTAGAGATGTCAAACCTGAGGACTTCAGCAACGTTATTAATTGGATCATAAAACTAAGAAACTATGTAAGAAATCTGAGGAGGCTCTTTTTAAATATGATAACTTTAAGCGTTGGCTTTTGGAAGCCTGCGCTTGCAATACTCAAGACGATCCCAATGTGAGAGCATCTGTGTTCCTGGAAAGATATACGTTGATGTTGCTCGAACTTGATTATTTACGATTATTTACGTTGATGTTGCCCTGGGGTAAATACTCCTTTGGGCACAAGTCTGATGAGTGAGGCGTTAACGTTGGTTCAGCTTCTTCATAAATTACTTGAAGGCTACAAGATGACAAATATCAAAGACACGTGCACGTAGTTTACTAATTTTAACATCACGTGAAGAGTTGAAAAATCACGAATGGAAATACCGGAGTCACTGGAGTTCAGTGTTATATCGTCACGGTCTTACTGCACCCATGATGTGAACCGCACAGTTTATGGTGTCATATTTTACGCTTTCTCAACTAAGTATTACTGCACCTAAGCAAATGCATAACCATTTCCCCTACTTCCACTGTACGTAAATGTTCAATGAACAATGGTGGATATCTCTTTAAACCGAATGAAAGAAGGCTTACCCATGGCCATGAGATAAGACCCTCAAAAATATTTCTCAAGTGGAACTGTTACCCCAAACAATACTGATTAAATTGTCATTAGAATGATATTTCTTGTTGGTAGGCATTCATTGATCAGCTGGTCACCTGGGAAATTCTCGAGACTAAATGTGATGCTGTCACGGCGGGTGAAAATATGGATGCTGATAATGCAAGAAAGAAAGCAGGACGCAAAGACGGACAGCGTACGGAAACTAGAATTTGGTGTGCAGACAACACCGGGACTGCGGTACGGACAACACCGGGACTGCGGTGCAGACAACACCGGGACTGCGGTGCAGACAACACCGGGACTGCGGTGCGGACAACACCGGGACTGCGGTGCGGACAACACCGGGACTGCGGTGCGGACANAAAAAGTCCTGTTAAATTTGTTAGGTTCATGAGAAAACTGCACCCGTGTTCATAAGAATTCTGTCATGAAAGGACTTCTGTGAAGGATACAAAGTGATCAACGTGCACACAATTCGAACACACTTCTTCGAAATTAAAATGTCCTCCAATGGTTGAGAGCATCGAGGACGCACCAATTCACCGCGTTCGTTTGTAGAGGAAGGCGTCGTCCAGCGCGTGGACGGGCGGGAGCGCCGAGTTGGGGGGGGGGCAGCCCCCTGACAGGAGCACGCGTCACAGGACGCGGGTGTTCACTAGAGGTGGGTGGAGCTGTCGGCACCTCAGGAGACGGGGAGCGTGGGCAGGTCATGATGCAAGTATTGTTCGCACTGACATTCATCTCATTACAGGCCTCGTAAGCAGAGAACCATTTGTAGAGTAATTCATCGAGCCCGCGTTTAAAAATTGGAAACAGTCAGCTTCTAAGCCTTGCATTGCACCATTTCATCACGATCAATTTAATATCTTATGCATAGTTTTAAGCAACAGAATTCACAGAGCCCGTACGTTTGATGCATTTCTTTGAAGCCCTATGATTGTCAAGTTGTCCTCTGTTTTCCCTTTTGTACAGTTTTCAATCATTTGCACACAACGATAGAAAAATTGCATGTAGGATGCAAGTGAGAACCAATTGAAATCTGAAATAAGAAAGTCAGAAAGTAGAAAATAAGTGAATGAAATCATTAACGCAAAATAAATTCACACTGAAACAGTTCTATTCAAATTTGAATAGAAAGACATCAAAGCTTTGCACCCAAAAGAGCTTCTCGCGTTACAAAATAGCTGCACGCGACTAACTCATAATTTTCATTACGTGCAGGTGTAGGTAATTCCACGTGGGTTGACTCGAAGAGAATTGAAATCTTAGTTTACATAATTATTAATTAAATTACCACTGCTAAGAAACCCCATCATTCTCACTAAAACTATTCGGGAATCTCTTAAGTAACGTATGAAAAAGTGAGAGTTTTTTGGTGTCTATTTTCCTCTGAGCGACGGCCTCGATTGCTGCGGCCCGACAACCACCCGAGTGATCATAACTTCCTTACAGATTTGCGCCTCCACGGGTGGAGAATCTGTGTCATATCCAACCCCTGCATTTGCATTAAAACACCAGACTTCATTGCTGAGATGGACACTGTGCACCAAAACATCGCATAGCAGCTCTAATGAGGATTGGTTAACGATGGAGACAAAAATATAGTCGCAACCATGGGGATACGGGATCGTATCCAGTCCAGTGAAGCGCAGCGTTGATTAATGTAATGTTTTTGGCTGCGATGCTTTTTCTCACGTAGGGGCCGGCGCTGTTTGAAATCAGCGAACTCAAGCCTGCTCTTGAGGCAAATTTCACGAGGAAAGAATTCAGCACAGATGAGTGTGTACGTGAGGTGTGAGGTAATGGAGAAACTTTAGAGTGAGTTCGCATTCAGATAAAACATTAGTCGGCAGTAAATGGGATTTAAGACAGAAGTTCTGTAAGTTTCTTTGAAATAACATTTTAGCATTACTCACTATTGATTTGTAAAGCCCCTAGTTGAAGGGCTCAGTTACTAACCAGGTCAACGACTTGCAGACCCGGCTAGGGTTGCCTAGCGCTCAGGGCCCGCCATCGACCTGCGGTACAGCGAGGGGGTCCCCGTCCACAGGACCCCAGCACCGCCTCTCACATCAGAGGCCGTGCGTCTGCCCCCTGCTGCCCCACAGGACTGCTGCTGGCGAGGGCCGCGGACCAGGGTGTCATTTTAGCAACGGAGCCCAGGCCAAAGGCTCATATTTTGTGCCCGAATGAATGTGGAGAAGGAAGGTTGGGTGTTCATTGGAAACTCCAAGTCTTGCAATTAACAATTCTAGCAATTTATGGGGGGTTGGAGGGCTCATTTTTGGAAAATGTGCAATGAAAAAACAATTATTTGGATGAAATAACACTCTGCGTGGGACTAACAGAGCGCTGCATTCAACCCTTCTCAGTCTAACTTTTTTTCGGTGCATCTATTATTACGTACAATTTTGGCCGCCCAAGCGCAAACATCGTCGCAGGATACTTGATTATTATTGATGGAGCGGCTGAAAAGGTAGCCTATGATGTAGACACTACTTCAACAGGTACCCACTCAGGAAATGTTTCTCATCGGTTTTAATAAAAGTTTTACTTGGAACGCTTTCCATGTTAGAACATTCAATGTTGTATTTCAAATGCACTTTCATCCGTGTGAAAATGTCAATCTATAGATTATGTCCGAGCACATCACATAGACCACTCAAAAAAATTCACTCAAATCTGTCAAAGAAATCAAAAAATCCTCAGGGTTAACGACTACTACAAGTCGCTGCGGCTCGAATTTATAATTAGGCTTGGAAGCTGCCCTTCGTAAGGAAATGTGTTGTAAACTTACGGGTGAGTATTCAGGAACTGGAGCTGGCAGCGGCCTCACCTGCAGTCAGACGCGCGAGGCCTGGCGGGTGCCCTCCAGCACGCGGGATTGACCTCAAGACAGGACACTAAAACTTTTTCGTTGTGCTGGCTGCATGACATCACTTACCGTTAAAGAGATAAAAAATAAAATTAAAAAGAGCATATTTAGATTTAGAAATTCACTGCATATTTAGAAATTAATGTCTGCCATTGAAATAAAAGAGTACTGCAATTCACTCTCAAATTCTGTTTACAAACATTTTCCTTCGAAATAGTTACATTAATTATGAATTAAATGAAGCGTTATCAGATTCTCTGAGGTTAGCTTTTGTAAGCTTGCCTACCAAAAATGTATAGCTAATTAATCATAATTAATTACTTGTGGTAATTGTAGTTACAGTTCGTACGAGTGAATGACTCATTAGTATAAATAATTCTAGCGAAGGCAGACTTGCGGAGCTATTTGTTGCTCAGCTATTCTACTCAGTTGAACGATAATTATTATTAGTGGAAACGGCGCTTCTCTGTATACTGATCTCAGAATACAGTTCCTAACTTCAACATAATACTAAACATGAATTGAGCAAATTGAACTCGAACTAGTTTAACAATGATAGGACAACTTTTAATCTGTACGCTTGATATTATTACGCTCATTATTAACAACTCTGGTATATTTTGCGAGCTCGTGGAACGGCTTAAAACCTCGGTATTCGGGTATCTGAAGAACGTTATCTCTTGATCTGCCGCAACCAATTATTGCGTGGGCGGAAACCAACGCTCTGAACAAATTGCGAAGAAAAAATCATGGGAAAACATACAAGACAATTTTGTGAAAAGTTTGGTGAAATCGTTGAGCATAACTCAAGTAGAGCTACTACTGTATGTGTGATACGTATGGAAGTCTAACTTTAAATTCATGCAGACTGTATTTGGATGTAGAGTACACGAGTGTAGGGATGTAAGTACCCTGACTTTTCACATAATAAAATTTACTTCTGAAAACAGTTGAAGGGAGTTTTACTATTCCACAGTGTTCACTTTGGTGTGGCGAGTGAATTTTCAGACCAAACATCCTTACCTGAGAACGAGCTGGCCATGCGACAGACAAAGGTGATTAACTCCGGATAGCAGCGTGGGGGAGAGCAGGCGTCGCCTTCAAGAACCTTTATTTATTCCAACACGTATTACCGTTGGGTTTTAACTGCCTTACAACTACTGGTGTGGTGGGGGATGTGAGGAATATGTGGTTTAAACTTCCTTTTCCAAGGGAAGTACTCCGCAGTCACGTGAAAAGCCTCACCTGAGCCGAGGTTCGAACCCTGGTCCTTTCGGCTGTGATGCTATCACGCTAACCACTACACCATGGAGCCCTACAAGACATCGACGATCCGACTTGGACTGTGCCATCGCAACCTGCTGAGTTCGGTATCCCGCTCACGAATGCCTCGCTGCAGAAATGACTATTTTAGGGAGCTACCGCAGCCAACTATATTCTAATACAAATATGAGCTATCTTGGTCTGTAATTGAGAATTGGCCATCTCTAAAGTAAGAATATGATTCTTATGATTCATCTTCTTAAACACTGGAACGTTCGTCGCCGGAGACCCTGAACTCCATGCGCGGTGACAGTGGCTGTGCTCAGTTCAGAGGCTGTTTTATGCAAGTGTGATAACATCACTGCTCGCTGTCAGGGGCCACATCTCACGTGCTGTAATAACTATGATAGCCTCCTATTTATCCAGCAAAAGCTAACAGTTGGACGTTATGCGCAGTATGTAGATTACCCGTAGTCTTGTGATCGTTATCGCCAGGTGCCCGTCAGGGCTGGAAAGATGAATGGAAGGTTAGCTTCTCGAGCATCGCATAATCGACTCAGAGCTTTCTAGCCCCCCTTTCACAGCGTTTTAATGTAACCAAAGAGTGTTAAACAGCCTCAAGGCAAGACTCGTAGTCTCGATTGCAGAGGATGTCACACAGGAGCGTCTTAATTTATTCACCGATAAATTTGCAAAGGGTAGGCTGACTGCATACCATTTCAAACCAGTTTATATTTTAAAGCCAAAACTGACTCTGATATTTTGAGATTAGTGGAATGAGTAGCAGATGACAGAATATTAAAATTGTTTACGCAGACAGGTAAGACACTTTTCTACGTGGAAGCGGATAGTAGAATGAGGGGGATTTGAAATAGAGGTTTTGGTTCAGAAACTCCTACCAGTTTGCTCTGCAGGGCAGATGTTAAGAGCTCTAGTTGTAGAGCTTCTATATTCTGACGCACAGTGTGCACAACAATACTTATAAGCAAGGGAGGAGAGAATAGCTTTGAAAAATTTATCTCTGAAATTTATTTAAAGAGTCAAGCCTTAGTAGGAGTTTTTAATTCCTGCAACTATTTAGAGATATTGAGATAGGTGTATACTCGTTTTATAATAGCAGTAATAAGTAATAGTAGTAAGGATAGTAGGCATTTTAGTAACTCAGACTGTCTTGCCCCGATAGAGAAGGAACCACTTATAACGGAATTTGGAGAACGGGGAACCTGTGAAAAGAAAAAAAAGGAAGAAAGAAGAAGGAAAGAAAAAATCGTTTATTCCAAAATCAGTCTCATTTGGATCATGGTCAATCGAGTTTTTAATCAATAAGCCTCCAACCTTAAAATTACGCGTGGAAGCGACACTGGAACTTCTAATTGGGATTCCTAATTCTGTGCTAAGTATAAAAACTTAAGTAATAGCCCAAAACGTGCGGTTTTTGTGTAATCTCCTAAAAATAAAATTATAGAGCAACGATTTGATTGCAAACCATGATTCTCGTATACATAAGATTAACCGTAAAATCATGACAAAAAATGAATTTGTTACGAATTATGCAGTATGAGACATCTATTATTCAAATTAGAGTTGTAGTATGACCGATCTTTTGTGGATTTGTCCCCTGTACATTCTGCATAACGTATATTAAGGGTAGAATGTGAGGTGAAAATTGCACTGTACACGTTAGTTTTTAGAATTAAGTCACACATCAGGGCTTTTACTCTATTTTAATGTACTTAAAACAATTATTCTAAGTTTATACGTGTGCACAGAGTCTTTTCCGTATTCTACACTTATTTTCAATAGTTCTAATGAAAGTTGAAAACGTATGATGTGACCATCGCTCAAGAAAAAATAAAACGGAAAATAGTTACGAGTGATGTGCGCAATAGG
>VOMN01142354.1:0-30387 GCA_014899125.1 Orchestia grillus
GAGTTTGGAATAAACTATTTTTCTTTTTTCTTTCTTTTCTTTCCTGCAATGGCCATAATATGAGAGTCCGCATTTAGATTGCATCATCCTGCCTGATCGTTTCAAGCTCAGTTGCTAAAGAGGTACAAGTATTAATGCTTCTTTCAACAATGGCGTAGATTTAATGTTTGGATGAATTCGTGTTGTCACGTATTTTTTGCTATGTATTTGAAACTACGTATGTGCTGTGTACATCAATTGAGGCATTTTTTCCTTCATTTGAAATTTTGTGCTCTGTGCAATAATGAAAAACGTTTCCAAAAGAACCTTTACCTTTAATAATTCTAACACGTTTTACCGTTGAGTTTTTAATGCCTTACAACTACTGGCGTGGTGAGGAATGTGAGGAATGTGTGGCCTAAACCTCCCTCTTCAAGGGAAGTACTCCCTGGTTGCGTAAAATGCCTTGCCCATACGCATGATTAATACAAACCTTGTATAATGTGGATACGAATATGACTAAAAAATATGCATTACATCAAGCTCCATTAATCACGTATGCTAAAGTATATATTTAACTTTATATTCAGTATTTTTGCTCAATACTCCATTGCTTTTTCTAGTTTTGTTAGTCTTTTAAGTCGTTGGACTTCACACTTTAAATTCAGAACGTCGAGACCCAAAATCTCGAATTTTGATGAACTAAGCTAATATTGTCATTTGACTTAGGTTTTTATGATGCATATCTAGCATTAAGACAAATTATAAGTGTCTTTCAAACAGTTTACGATGAAATTTCGCGTATCCTAACGTCAAAGTACCCTTCTGACTGAAAGAATTTTGAATGACGTTATTAATCTTCTTTCTTGAACTATGTACTTTCATTTCGTTCATAGGATGTCATAGCTAACAAAAATTTCCTATTAGTTTTTACTTGTAGAATTATGCATGAAGTACATATAGAATGTAGAAGTACATTGTTTCACTCATGAATAAACAGCATATTAATATCCTTTTCATTGGACGTCGTTGTTCAGACATTCTCATTTTGCACCTGGGGAATATTTTCAAATTGATAATATTCAATAATGATGTGTGGTGTTTGTTTGAAAATTGATAAACGTAATCGTCAATGACCTTAAAGAAATAATTTGTGAAGATAAATATCAAGGGTCGGAATTATGATTCGAAATTCGCTTCAGAGTTCGATCCAATGTACAATTGCCAAATGTCCTTTAACGGGAAATCGAGAATGGCAGCGGACAAGTTGAATTCAGCCTATTTGACTTGTTTACATAATTTTCGCATTGAGTTAGTGATGCTTTGATAGTGAACTAAGTGAAGTTACTATATCGTTTGTTCAGTGAGTGAGACCAGAGGATTCTGAGCGATTATTACTATACTAGTTCTTAAAATTCTGTAATTTTTATTCTATAATGGTTCGATATAAGAAAAGGTAAATACATATTGGGAGCATGCATGCGTTATAGTATTATGCCTGATAACTTTCATACGACGTATACCAGTGTTGTATCTATTTATGTGCCATGTGGTAAAAATTAGTATTAATTGGAATTAGGGAACTTGGAATGTATCTGATTTGCCAAACTAAACTGAATAAAGTATATTTATGCTTCAGCACATTTCATGGGATAATGGTAGTTTTCTAGTGGTAAATTTATTGTTTTGCATTCTTCACAATGTTATGATGAATAACTATTGTTGTGAATGGTGTTGTTATTCCCATGGAAGAATTCCATGCTACAGAAAGTTGAAAAATTTGACTTGCTTTAGAAATATGAATATTGTAGATATTATTTATTTTACTACATAGAGCATCAAGCTCAGTGTACATCATTCATTTTAGTCTTAAAACTCTTGATAGATAGAAGTTTTTTTTTCAGTGGTGGAGACATATTTGTAAAAGATTTTGACAAGATTCATTTTAACATTCAAACTGACATTTTTTTCAGTTCATTTTAATTGTTTCTAGTTAGTAAGTTGGTTATTGTGGTTTTACTGTTCTAAATTGTTAGTCCTATTCTTCTATGTGTGTTTAGATGACTCTGTATTTTATTAACTGATAATAAGGAAATGCTCAAAATATTCTAGTTTTTGCAAGTGTTTTTTCTTTTCTTAAATACATTATATGGTCAAAAATGTTTTATTCAATATTGCTGATAAGATTAGTTCATTATTTGAACAAAGAGTCGGTCAACATTTACTCTACTGCGGCTAACTGCTCAGAGCGTCCTATTCATTGTGCAGCCTTCATTTTAGTGTAATTGGATAGGAATTATTTTTCTGAAAGGTAGAAGCCTATTTTCTAAAAGTTTTGTTGCATAGAAAATGTTGATTTATATGCAAACCATTTGTGGACTAATATATCAAAATTTTACATACTCTATTGGAATATGGAACACATTTTCATTCTCTATCATGCTTGGTTGTGTCAAATGAACAAAACAAACGTTTTTTTTATCCTAAATTAACCTTTCCTAAAGTAATGTAACCTTAATGTAACCTTAACCTAACCCTAATGTAACCTTAACGTAACCTAATATAACTAACGTAACAGGGAGGAAGCACAGGAGTGACAGAACTGTTGTATAATATGAACTAATTTTTCACCATTTGATCTGATCATAAACTTATTATAAATAGGTTTTAGCCACTCAGGAAAGAAATTCCTATCCACTAACACTAAAATAAAGGCTGTACAATAAATAGGATGCTCTGTGGAATTGGCCCCAGTATAGTAAATATTAAGCCAAAGAGGCTTTGAAAGTTGGAGAACTCGCTTCATTTTGGATTTATACGGTGCTATTTTGCAGGTATATTGTGGTGGAGTTTCGAGACAGCCGCAAAAGCAACACCTTCCTTCAATTACGGAGCCACCATCCTAAGAAAGCAATCAGTGATGCCATTCAAAGAGTACATGGGCAGTATGGCAGTGTGGTTGTGCAACCTTTGAAAGGTAGGGCATTTCATTTGATGTGGTAGCCTGTACTGATTAATGCTTTCCATAGCTATTTTTAGTTTGATACTATTTTGTTAAATATAGATACCTATTTATGTTGGTTATTATAGGTAAACTTTTAAATTTGAATGGCAATTTAGCATTAGAAGCTACTATATTAGTGCAGACAAGTTATTATTTTAATGCAAACAAGTACTGCACAAATCTTTCATTGAGTTGTTAGTTATGCGTTTTTTTTTGCAGAAATATTTTATTATATGTTTGGAAAATAATGGTTATTTTGGGCATTCTTTTTGAAATTCGATTTTATTGTGGCATTTTCTTTGCATTATAGACCAGCTTCAATAAAGTTGGCCTATAGCCACTAATCATTGATTAGGTACTTGATGATTGGTATGTGTGCCCTATACTGATTTTGTACTTAGTTTCTTCATAAAACATTGTTAAAGCAAAGCCCATAATTTTCAATGTGAAAAAGAAGACTTTGATTTACTTTTCTTCCATAAGTTTGAGTGTGGTCACAATGCCTCCCAATTGCTCTTTGAAGACATATGGACCTCCTATTAACTGTAAACAGTAATTTTTAGGGATTTATAGGCTTATTTTTTAAAAATCTTACTATGAACTGATAATACATAAACCTCTAATTACACTCTACAGTCCCAAACAGCTGCCATTATCAATAGAGCTTGAGGAGAAAACCCTGCAAGTGATAGGACTGTGTGAAAGTGGTTTTAGAAATTTTGTAGTGGTAATGAGAGTTTTTGATTTTCATTGAGCTTATGCAAGACCCATTTGTTAAGCTTTTTATGTTACCAATTTCCTTCTAATGGTCTGACACAGTTTAAATGTTGATGCCTAGTCCTGTGATATTTGCCTTGCACTTTGCTGTAGGCTTTACTCTGCTGTACAATTATTCTCATTGTCAAGAGAGCATGGCCATCCTCTGCCTTCAAAGCCATCATCACAACTATGAAATTGGACCCATTTGTATAAAGTGTATGTCCAATCAAGCAATCCAATAGGGAACTGAATTTGATTGGTAGTTCTGTGCCATCCAATGAAACCTATTGTACCTGGGACCTTACTCATTTTCCTCTGACCTAGTGATGATTTAAGCCTTTGTTGCTGGCTTTTTAGGAAACAGTTACTGGTATTTTAGAGAGCTTCCATTAGGGGCAGATCTCAAAACTACCACTATCTCTGAACCAGCTGTTTATGGTTGCCTGAATAATGTGTAAAGAGAGCTCAAATTGGCCCAAGGTCCAAGGTGTAGAGGTTCCCCTGCTATATAGCATCTGCCTAGTTTTCTGAAAGTGAATTGGATTTAGTTACAAATTAATGAATTGAACCATTCCTGCAACAGCAACTTCAATGGATAACCAATGTGACTCTATAACCATGTGATGTTCCTGCTGTGTAATTTTATTACAGTATTTATTTTATTCTATATACATGTGAATGTGATTCTTATGTTTACACCCTTCAGTATCAGCATGTACTACTAGTTAGATACGAGTTCTATGGTGAAATTACTTGCAAATTTTTGTTTTGGAACCTGCATAGATTGGAGAAATCTAGTTTTTGATCACAGTAAGAAAATGCTGGCAGTATCTTGTTAAAGTATGCCAAAATTTTTAGTTTCTGTGCAAGTATTTATTTATCTTTAACTTTAACAAAAAGTAGAGTCCCACCAAGTCAGAGCTTTTGGATTAGCTGTATACTTTCATTCTCTAATTCAAGCCACTCATCCACTACTTCTNACATTCCATCATTTAATGTTTGATATTTTCAGCTTCAAGTCACAACCTGATATCTGGTACTCCTACTTTCAGTCCATCTATAGGTTCTTTCTTTCACTTCCAAACTTTTTGGTGTAGTCTTGAATAACATTTCTTTTCCACAGCATCCATCATTGAATATTTTAGGGTTGGGGCATTTTTACTTGCAAACTTGTAAAGTGTTTTTTCTCTATCACTATTGTCTACTTCTTGATCTGACCTCTTTAGTTTAGTATTTGGTGGCATTTCTTCCATCTGGTTTCCTCCAAGTTCAAAACTTCCTTTGTTTTTCTATTTTCCTTGCATTTGTACCATTTTCCAACATTGTCGTCTATTTTTTTAATTCTGATACTGAAATGAAGGCAATTAATCGTTATCCTCTCCTAAAATGTACTGAAATCCATGTTCTTGTATACGTTTCACACCTAGGTATTCGTTTGCACCAAGTGCTACTCTGCCCTCCAGATATTGTATACTTCTAATACTTGTGCACTCACTGGTAAAGCCTAAGTCCATACATCAGACTAAGTACTGCCATGCTTTTCTGTACTATTCAAGGGCCTCATACTTCATAGAACCGATTTGTAGAACTTGCCAGCTGAAATATGTAACTTTATGTAAAGAGTAAAGTATACCTTCGTTAAGAGTCTCAGCAAAGTAGATATTACTTCAGGTTCTATTTCCATGTTAACTGAACTTTTTGTATTTTTTCTCGTACCATCGATTCATGTCAAGTATCAAAATCTTGTTCAAAAATCGTCTCAAAGTATCAAAGACTTTAAAGATAAAAGACATAACCATTCAGCGCTGCCAACTTCTTTGGAATACGTTTGAAAATCTGGGTAACTAGCATTTCCCAGTGGATTAAGTCCCCCTTGACTTGCAGTGGACTACCTGGGGTGCGAGTGTGGGCTGGTGATGATCAGGACGCCGCTGTCTGCCTACAAGCTTGTCCTCTCCGCGCTGCCTGCCATCGACAGAGTGTCTGGAGTGCCCGTGAAGGCCAAGCTGCTGCGGGTAGCTGCCTCTCCCACTGCTGCATTCAAGTTTCTCAAGGTAAAGCATAATTTTAATAAAGATACAACACAGTTACTCGCCTGATCAAACAGTTCAGTGAGGACGCAGAGCAGTTATTCACGAGCTGAGACACTTCAGTGAAGACTGGGTACACTTAATATCACCTGCAGAGTTATTTTATTAAGGACATGTAAAAATATTTTAGTGACCTCACAACAGTTATTTATCTGCGGAAATATTCATTACAATGTTTCCATCCTACAACACATAGTGATAGTTATCTGTAATGACGTTATAGTTAGAGAGGAAAATTCGTGAAATGTTACATCTACTATGCTCCCTGTAGACTAAATGTGGTGTGTGCTTGTGTAGACAAACTAATTTGAATAATCTTCTACCTTATATTACTGCAGGTGGGCAATTACTATGGTGAAATCATATTGGTTGAATATTTTTTTTCATCGCTCTGCTTCTTTTAATTTTTTTGAGCTTCCACTGTTTTCATTTGACTTCTGAGGAGTTGAGCTTGGAACTTCCAAAAAGTCTCTTTGGAAGCCATTGAAGATAAATTAAATGCTCAAAAAACGTTCTATTTATTTTTTCTAAGCCTTTTAAGTCATGAGAAATAGCTTAACAATTTTTTCAACAGAGATTGAGTTGCTTTTTAACATCACAATGTTATAATCGATGTAAATTTTTATAACTGAACTTTAGTTCAATGACCTTGTTGAGTGCTACTAATTAACCAGTAGTATTTTCTTTAAAGTATTGGGCTCTTAGTTCTTGGCTAATGCAATTTTCATTCCATTTTCTAACTTAAACCGATTGTTAATATAATTTCCGTATTAGGTCACAGCGTTCTGTATTCTGTATAAAGTTATTCTATTCACAAAATTCATGTCATAACTTATCCAAATTTTCAGTTATTCTATACTCGCTATTTCATTGATTATTGAATTGCAAATCCTTACAGATGACATCTTTAACATTTATTACATACTATAAGGAATAAACTCTTATCAATTCGAAGAAGCTTTTCCGGTATCATTGTTACTTGCTCACGTCCTTCAAATTGTGATTCACAGTTAAACTTTTGTGATATCCAAATCCAGTCTCACCCTCCGCATGGCGCCCAAAGTTGTTTCCTCAATGCAGTGCTCCAGTGTGGATCTACATATTGTGCGGAGCTTGGACCCGATAGTGACGCGAAACATCACTGATATCAAATGATGTGAACTTCTTACCTACCTGCCTGTCTCAAATTAGGCATCTCTGGATGTCAAAATCGCTCAAGAGCTAACTTTTGAAATTAGGTGCTTCATTTTTGTATAGGCTGCCGATATTCTCTGTTCTTAGAAACGTGGCTGCTTCGTTATCGCTTTGAATGTTCCTCTTCTTGTGAAGGTGTACTGAGAAAAGTGACCATACGCTGCTTATAACGTGACTTCTCTGGAATCTGATAGTCTCACTTTTTGTCTCTAGTGTTACTCACCGCTGAGCCAGGACCGCTTGTTGCCATTGAGGGTTTTCTGTTGCATTAGGTGTGTATTTTTCCTCTTCTGCTTCTCTCTTAATCTTGAGCCTCTGTGGTGGATTTTTTGTCTAAATGCGGTTCTTAATTTGAAGTATGTCGTATTCATTATTCTTCATCATTTGCTCTTGATACAATTTGGATTAATGCGTACCAAATCAAATGTATGTTGTGCTGCTTTAGTTCGTGAATAAAGCCACAACTCAAAGACAGAATGGAAAGTAGTCTTTATTCAACGACTCAAGTAGGGAGTTCCAGAGTCTTTAGTGGCTTAGCTCGGCCACTCGTTTACTTCTCTTCGTATTTCAATAAACGAATCGCATTTTTACTCTTCAGGGGCATGGAATATGACAATGGGCAACAGGGTCAGGTTAGTTGTCTCCCCTAAACTATGGGAAGTAGCGTCCCCAGGGGTACGCTGTTTAATTACCTCAGCTCTAGCTACGCCTTTGGGACTTCTACTTTTTGTGCTTACTCTGTTTCTTTCTATTTTCATGCTTTCTTCGCTGAAAATTCTTTACGTTTTCTCCCTTCTAAATTTGCTGTGTCTATGCGTGGGGAATCTTGTCTGGGAACACACCTGTGCTCAGATTCCACGTTATTTAGTGCATCCAAAATGATCCCGCTTCTTCACTCTCTCGAGTACATTTCATGTGGATAGTGAGCTCCAGGCTAACTAATATTCTAATCTAATCGAATCGTATTAGTAACTGGGACCTTCTTGATAGATGAGTTGAGCACAGAAATAATTGTTCGTCTGTTTATTTTTAGCTTTAAGCCCACATTAGGAGGTGAATAGCGCTCATAGGAACAGGCTGTGGAGGGTTTGACTTTAAAATTAATTTGGCCTCGAATTTTCTTCATTGCGTATGTCGAATTAGATGCGAGATTTTCTTCTTTGAGTTTATTCATTTGAGTTAGTCATCATTCCATTACTTAATTCTCTGTCGTCTCTTCTAAATACGTTTGCAGCCTTACTTGCTTTTTTTCTTGAGACTCTAAGATACAAATATTTTTCTCATGATATTTAGTGTGAAAAAAA
Organism: Orchestia grillus; assembly: GCA_014899125.1. Lineage (NCBI taxonomy): Eukaryota > Metazoa > Arthropoda > Malacostraca > Amphipoda > Talitridae > Orchestia > Orchestia grillus. Next base: position 8,331 of record VOMN01142354.1, read on the forward strand.
TCCTTCGTTGAGCCACCGTAATTGATAAAATCGAGTGTTTAAACCCAAAAATATTTTTGCAATTGGGATAAAAATGACACAGCTAGGAAGTGATCATTCATTGACCAAATGCTTGTTTTATAATTACATGCAGATTTCAATTTTGTTGCCTTGAGTAATGCAACGAGATGTCTCTAATTTTGGGCAAAGTAATAAATACTCGGTCTCGAGTGAATTCTACGTCGAAGATTGGGTCGAATTACGGCACTCATATTCATGAAGTATTTCATTTGCAGGTCTTTAACGAGAAACTTTTAGCTGAGTACTTGAAACAAAAAGAAGCTCATGCGGAACAGAGGGAAAGAGCCTTGGATTTTTCTGACGATGAGATGCCGGCCAGATGACTCAAGGTAGGTCTGCGTGGTCGGTGTTGTTTTCTGTCATCGAAATGATGAGGTAATGGATGATGCTGTGAAGGTGTTTCTGCCGAGTTCAGTCGAATTTCGAATACTCAAATGAAAATACGAAACGATGTAATCACCAGTAATCCCTCGGTTATCGCGGATGTCAAAGTTTTACGTACAAAACTCAGGAGAAACTAAAAAATCATTTACAAAACGCATATCCTAATCAATGAATAACTCAATACCTCGAATGTTTAATGTAAGTAATAAAATGTAACAAAAAATTATTTTACTATTATCAAACCTAAAACATAAGGCTTATGAATTTTTTTCGCTTAAATACTTGATACGTCTAAATTGAACGATACTTCGCCAGTAAACGTCGCTCAGTAGATTACGAAAAACGTTAGTTTTTCAGTTATAAATGTGAAAATTGTCATTAAAAGGACTTTCAAAATAATAATCAAAATTTTATGTACAGCTCTCAGCAGAATGAGAATGGTTACGGAACTTTCATGGTCAATTTCAGTAAAAGTCTAAAGGATTAATTTTGTTACTAATTTATGAGAAAATCATAAGTGTATAGCCTTACGTTATTATTTTGCATTTTCATTCATTGTCTCCAATTATTCGGAAATCACGATATTTGGATAACATTCATGCATCGAACAAAAAAAAAAGCCTCAGTTTTATATTTTTAGCACTGCATTTGTATTTCTTTCCGAATTTACATTTCGTACAGTATTGTCTTACTTCCAAAATACTAATTCTTAATGCTCAAGTAACGACGACGAATACCGAACAGTGTTCCTAACGGTTATGGAACATTCATGCTGAATTTTAGTGAAGTCGAAAGAATTAATGTTTTTATTAATTTTATGAAAGAACATAAGTGATTATTTTACATTTTCATTCAAAGTCATCAATCATTACAGAATCATGATTTTTCGTTCACATATAGGCATAAACCCAAAAGAGGCCTCAGTTTTGCTATCTTACAACTTATTTGTATTTCTATTGAAATTAACATTTCGTACAGTATTTTCTTAACTCTAAAATACCAATTTCTGATGTTCAATTAACGGCAACGAGTAGCGAACAGTGTTAATAGTTACGAAACATTCATTCGCATTTTTAGTGAAATCAAAAGAAATTATATTTATATAAATTTTATGAAAGAACATAAGTGTATAGCCTTACGATATTATTTTCCATTTTCATTCATAGTCTCCAATCACTACGAAATCATGATATTTAGTTGATACTTATGCGTAGAACAAAAAGGCTTCAGTTTTATTGGTTTTACAACTGATTTTGTGTATCTTCCAAATTTACATTTCGAACAGTATTTTCTAACTCAAAAAAAACAATTTCTAATGTTCAATTAACGACAGCGAGTAGCGAACAGTGTTCCCTAATGGTTACGGAACATTCATGTTCAATTTGAGTAAAATCGAAGGGATTAATTTCTTGCAAATTTATGTGATAAATCGTAAGGGAACAACGAAAACGTAAGGGCCTTACGAAATTATTTTCCATTTGCATTCATAGTCTCCAATCATTACGGAATCATGATATTTAGTTCATATTTATGCATAGAACTCTAAAAAAGCCTCAGTTTTGTTATTTCAGAGATGATTTTGTATTTTTTTTGCAATTTTCATTTCGTTCATTATTGTCTCAAGTTTAAATTACTAATTCTTGATGTTGAAATAATGACAACAGTTAGTGAACAGTGTTCCCTAGTGGTCACGGAACATTCATGCTTAATTTTAGTGAAATCGAAAAAATTAATATTTATATTCATTTCATGAAAGAACGCAAGTTTATTAATATTATTTGAAATTTTCATTCATAGTCTTCAATCGATACAAAATCAGGATATCTAGGTCACATTTATGCATGGAACTATGAAAAGCCCCAGTTTTGTTATTTCACAATTGATTCTGTATGTCTTTCGAAATTTTCATTGGGTACAGTAGAGTCACGCCTCTAAAATGCTCATTCTTGATGTTGAAGTAACGACAACGAATAGCGAACTGTGTACACCTTGATGCTCAATTTCAGTGAAAGAACGTTTATTTATTCCAACACGTTTTATTGTTGGGTTTTAAATGCCTTACAACTACTGGTGTGGCGGGGGATGTGAGGAATGTGTGGTTTAAACTTCCTTTTCCAAGGGAAGTACTCAGTGGTCACGTGAAAAGCCTCACCTGAACCGAGGCTCGAACCTTTGTCCTTCTGGCTGTGAGGCCGTCACGTTCACCACTACACCATGGAGCCCACAATACACCATGGAGCTCACACGGAAAGTTCTAAATTCATTAACGTCATAGAGTAACGTAGAAGAATAGCCTCACGATATTATTTTATATTAAAATCATAGTCATTTCCAGAGTACTGAACCTCTACTTGCGAAGTTTCAGTTAATTTAGAGGTCAAGTAGATAATATAAAATTGTGTGGATTTTTTATTAGATTTTACATAGGTTAGGATAGGTGGGGTGGGGTGAGGTGCGAGGTGAGGTGGAAGCGAGTTTTGCAGGGATTCTAGATTCTGCTGTGTTTCGTAGGGCGGAGTCGAATTGTTGTTACGGTAAAGTTTATGTCGATGCTCCATTTAATAAAACTCATGGTAAAACTATTTCCCCAATTTACAGAGTAGATGACGAAAAAATCGCAAGGGTACAACCGTAATGAAAATCGAACTGAATTGAAATATTTTATTCATGTTTTATGCTTGAAAAGATGGCAAATTGTATTACATTTTCGTTCCTTTAAAAAAGGGAAACGGCTGCTTCAATTGGTGATGAATTAAGAAAATCGTTACACCAGTAATACTATATTATCAAATGCGGAAAGATAACAGGCCGGACATGTTCTTGCATTAACATACCGACATGTTTACACATAGACTTACGTATGCTATAAATAAAGAGACGAACAATTACAGTAAATCTCTCTCACGATACGTTACTAGTTACTAACATTACTTAAGAATCCAGGTATAAGATTTTCTCATTCTGTAGGTGAAAGTTGGGTTGCCGACATCGTGCCATTGCTATGGCAGGAGAAGATAAATACAGTGGAATAATGTAGCAGTACAATTAAATTAATTTTTGTTTGGGTCTGTAGTATAAAAGTGAATACATGTCTAGCTTAAATAGACATATTTTTCTGTTATGACAGACAGAAGAGAACGTGAACACGAAGATATATGCACACGACAAAATTGTATAAAACTTGAATGAAGAGAAAAACATAATTGATACGTTAAACCCATCTATGAATATTGTACCATAATCCCATCATAGATCGCGAGATAGAGACACTGGGTAGCTATCATATTTTCTGATGATAATTCTTTTCAGCATTGGGCGAAGTCGTCCGGACCGAGGTTGTCGAGAAGTTGCCCGTTGTCGCACATGGCATCCTTCAGCACCGCTCGGTTGGGGTGCGACACGACCCACGCCGCTTCACAACCGCACTGCAGCGGGTTGTCTGCAGTGGAGATTGCGTTGTTACAAATACATATAATCTAAAAATGATTCTCCTTCTTCACACTGCAAGTATGCCTGTGATGAGTAGTAGTGGCAGTAACTAGTAATGATAGTAGTGCTTTAGTTACTTGGAGTCACACCGTACGTAAAGGGAAGACCATTCACTACGGACTTTGGAAGGTGTGTTCTTTGCGTATAGAAACAGCGAGCTAAATAGAAAGGAAAAAAAGATAATAGTCAGCGGAGTAGGCATGGAAGTTGAAAGAAGCCAAGTAGGCACGAAAACTCAGGAAAAGCTTCCCTAAACCCCCTTGAGAACACTTGTCTTCATAGCATAGGATAGACGATCCTAAGTAATCTAACTGTATTACTACCTATGACCTGTCTTGTGCCCCGTGAGCGGATACACGTGATGTTTCTAATGAATATGAATCAATAATCGATTTTCACGAGGAAACTATTGCTCGCTGGAGCTTAAATTACTCTGCCCGTGTGCTGTCGTGTATGCTATCGCATTCATTTATTTCAGAAGTATTTTCATTGCCATGGCGCTTACTTGTGGCTTAATTGCTTATCGATTATATTAGAGTCTAAGCTTGGCACCCTACAAATATATTTCGGTATCCGCAATACAGGATTAAACGAAGAGTATAAATTTCGTATATCTCAGAGCCGACAGACAAACGATTCTGCCCTCTTTCTCANTCAATGCTTTTCGAACACAATGGGAAGAAATTAAGCTGAGTTGTAATCTTTGACACGTGTTTTGTACATTTAATTCATACACATAAATACAATAGACTAGAGTCGATCCCTTAAGTTATTTGAAGTCTAATCAAAGTATGATACTAAAAGAGAGAATCAGGGTTATAAATGAAACCTAAATTATCATTAGCAATGAAAATTACGGCCGAGTGCGGACAAAACCCCGTACATATTAATTGAGCAGTAGGGTACAAAACCCCGTACATATTAATTGAGCAGTAGGGTACATGCAGATCGAAAGCGTACTTCCTCCGAACAATCAATCCTATTTTTTTTGCAATGAATTTTGACCTATTTTGAAATGACTCGTTGGCATCAGGTTATTTGAATTAGAAGTAAAATACGGAACTAAAATATCGACTTATTACTAAAATAAATCCAGGAAATAGTACAGCAAGCAATACTTAGGATCATCTCAACACCAAAGTTAAAAACTAACCAAGTTCTATTCCGATCTGATTTTTCACTTGAACAAAACATATAGGCAGAGTAATTTAAAGAAAATTTATTACAATTTCTTATTATCGACCTAATTCGGCATTGTCACCATCAGGTTCCAGACATTACGCCATGCAGTAATCCAGCTGAATTTTTCCAGTTAAAAAACACACGCAGATGACAGAATATTTAGTACTAATGTCCTCACAAAGCAACTCGTGTAGCAGACTAAATGAGCTACTCACTATCAACGAGGATGTAGGCCTCGGTGTCCGGGTACTGCGCAGCTATGGTGTCCATGAGGCCGGAGAAAGCGCCCTCTGCCAGCTGAGTGATGCCGTTGCCACTAAGAATCAGCTCGCGCGGCGCAGCATCTGTGATGTATAGTTATTTTAAATATTTTTATGCATGTAGGAAAGTACGAGCAGATTGATTTTTCTGCTAGTCGTTGAATTCTGCAGATTGATTTAAACGATGGTTGCATTTAGATTTGTGGGCATAAATACATAAAGGAAGTTTAGCAAAAAAAAAGTTTCCACATTACGATTGATCATTACAGTATGTGTGTAAATATCAAACTATTTCAGTAACTAATGAATACGTTGATGCAGTTCGTTATATCAACACTAGAAACAAATTACACGGTATTGAATAAACTCATTCAATGACCTATATGCGGTTAGACTTTTTCTCGATACCTATGTGGAAGGCTAAGGCGCTAACCTTTATACCACCACATATGTATATTTAATAGAAATAAATCTGTATTCAAATATAATGTACATAGATGCGTGACGTACGTAATCAATGTACAGGATGCGGCAAGAAAATATCCTGATTCGAAAAGCAATAGAAGTTAAGGTAGTTCAGACAGCAATTTAGTTTAGCTGTGATGAATTTAAAATTTTGGGGTACATGGTTTTAACTATATCACCCAAGTGCCCTTCCCTCCACTGTCAATCACACTAGAATTAATTCTTGATTTTTCAAGTCCCTGTCCACTCTCTTTCTCTTGCATAACAATCAGAATATTAGAATACCGGATATTGCTCGGCGTTTGATAGACTTAGTTGGTCCAAGGTCATAGGACGATCCGTATTCGCACTGGATTTAAGATAGTCCCATAAAAAAATGAGTCAAATCGGGCTAACGCGGCGGCCAATGGAGATCGTTTCTCATGGAGATTAAGAGGCCCGTCGGAGTGTTCCCGCAAAGCTGTCACTGCACACATCGCGCCGCGTGTGACGTGGTGCAGTCCTGCTACTTCGTTTGCCGACATCGCGTTGGGCCACCGATAACTCGTACGAATGCAAGTCGAAACGATTGTAAAGAATTCACCTCATACTGCGTTTGCCAATGCCCCAAGGCGTGCCTAGCGACGGGATCGCACAAATGATAACCTCACCGATGCAATACTCTCGAGTAAGCTGACGGGTAGTTGATATCCTGGGCATCGTGAACCTACACTTGGCTTCTCTTGAATATGTTCACTAAAGAAAAAATCAATTGCCAGCCAGGAACAGCGTCTGCAGGAGCCAGATTTAAGCGAATACGAAAGACACGCTGGGTGGAGATGACATGCGGCCATTGGAAAAGTAGCCCTATACGGCAAACGCGCGTTACTCACTCCAACAAACGTATAACCGTTCTTGACTAAAAGGAAATTAAAGTATTAGAGCCATCATATCGAACGAGACTATTTTCATGATCGTCGGACTACGCTTCGTGGTTTGGTGACAAGCGAATCAGCAATTTACCTTGCCGCACCGTGTTTATACAGTATCGGCAGTAATATTTGAGGAACGAAAACAAAGTAACACTTAAAAATGATAGAGCATAAACACTTCTTAAGTAAAGCAAATTTTTTCCATTATTATCGAATGATTCAATTACATTCAAGAAAAAGCGTAATTTTTACAATTTTAACATTTCAGTTAGTAACATCATGAAATATTGGCGTGGTTTATTATCTCTACAACTGAAGTTTTCTATAAGATTTTCATAACGAAAATCGCTATTTCGTAGTTAAGGTTAACAGCTCTAATATATACGACCAATCACAAATGGTCGTATTAAAAGGGATACACAGATACGAGTATGCATAAACGAGGTATACGAGTATCAACGCACATATGTACTACACACTTTTATATACATTTATACATACATACGTGTTCGTTTATATCGTTAAGTACGAGAGTGCACAAGCTGAACAGTTGATCATGTTTCCTTACTGCAAGCAGCGTTTTTATTCCAATTACTAAGGTACTTCTGAACTACAGTTTCTGTTGTTTCCTCGTTTTTTTTGTACGTGGAGATGATTCTCCACGTACGTGTATGAAACAATTATCGTTTATTGGAAGTTACAAAAATACTTCCACTTCTCATACTTCGACAACATCGCTCCTGCTTCCTCACGATATGTTGTACATTCCGCCGTTATACCAACTCAGCTATCGAACGCTCAGATACAAGAAATTAACATCTCCTACGCAAGTTTGTCTACTCATACAGACTTCAAAGTAATACCTGCTGCTACTAGCTGCAGTCTCTCACCTGAGAAGTTGATGCCAAGCAGTCCGTCGCTGATCTGGTTATAGCCCAGGTCGAGGTAGAGGTCCTGGTCAGGGGCTGTGAAACTCTGTGTCGCGTTCGCAAACGCCGCGCTGTCCAGGCTGTTGAATGCCAGCAACACTACCGACAGCGCCGACGCGCTCGCAAAATAGTTATCACTGATCTGTTGAAAAAATAATTGGAAGTTTCTCGAAGCAGAAACTTTATGCTGTAAAAATACGGCGTGTTTATAAACAAGCATATTTTAACATAGGAAAATTTTACTTGGAAAATTGCGCAGCTATAATTTTCACAAGAAAATTGTGAAAATAAAAGCAAAGGAAGGAAAAGAGACTTACGAAAGCTCGTGTTGACGTTCACCAGTCCAGTGCTTACAGCGAACTTCAAGTAAAGTGATGGACAACACGATATTAATAAGAAAATTTCCTGTTTAATTACAATAAATAATGTACTTCGTTTTAACAGTGGTAGGATGAAGCCTTCTTAGTGAAAAAAACAGTGAATCATCAGTGAAGTTAATTTGCTTTTTCATGTTTATTAAACTGATGACCAGAATGCGGCGAAAGAGAAGCAAAAATTGAACAAACAGAGACATTGTACTGGATCAGAATACAGCTGGACTGACACATGAGCAAAATCGTAGAGAAAGAAAATGATCCCAACACAAATCGACTACGTTATACTGCCATGAAACACTAAGTTAGTTTTGTTCTAATTAAAATGCGTAGATCTCTCTTGGGAAAGTGTGCTCTCACGGAGGAAAGGAGTCTGAGGATTACGAGGCTTACATTGATTCAAAACTATAACTCCATAGGAGTCAGCACGAGGAGACAGGTTCAGCCAATGCGACACAAACCAGTCAGTTCTCGTCTCTCCAAGTAAGGAGAAGCGTTCAAACTTTAGAAGGAGAAGTAAGGTTTACTGTAGATATCCTAAGCAGAAAAATACAAACTCATCATAATGAGAAAGTTTCCCATTGAAAGAATCACTCACATTTACAATTAACTCTGAGTGGACATTCGATACTTTCTATTTCGTTAAAGCATTTGCTGGGTCTGACAAACGCACTTTTTGAGAAAAATGAAGAAATACATTGCCCAGCGAAATTTATTAAATGAGACAAGACACAAATCAAATGAGTTTTTTTTCGAATATAAAGCGAGGAATTGTAAGGTTTGAAATGTTGACATTAGATCTGGTACACAAACGAATGTCTCCTAGAATTAGGGTTGTTAGGTTCCAGTTTACAAACTCCTAGAATACTTCCCAAGTTCTTATCTATACTACACAGTAGTTCTTATCTATACTAGTAGTTCTTATCTATACTAGTGAAATGGTTAACCAAGAACGCTAGGTTGGTGCATTTAAGTTATAAATTTTAATTTTCAAAATGTATACATTGCTTCGCCAAAGGAGGACTGCCTGCTCATGTTCAAATTAAATCGAGCCATCTTACCTGGGAGATAGAATTAAGGTTAAAATCAATGTACTCGAGAGCTGTAGCGGGCAAGGGATCAGTCAAAGCTGACACTCCTGTTGAGGACACGTACAGCTCGACGAGGGCTGGGAGACTGCCGATCTGCACGGAATATTATTCATTGACACTCATATTTGCAATGGTAATGATTAATCGTTGTTGAGAAAGTTTAGCTTCACTGAGGCGAAGACGCAAGAATACAGAATGGAGACAAATTTCAAATACTAGTTCTTTTTTTCCACAATGATACAGTGAAATTGTTATTTTCTAAAAATGTGCATGAAGTAAGTTAGGTATGATGAAATATCTCACGTAGTGCAATAATAAGTACAAGCACTTTCTTATACCATAAAGGGGTTCGACATGGCATTATTGTTTGTACAAACGCTCGTAAAACAGAAATATTCACCACTTTAGCAATTATTCAAAATTCACACATGAAATTCAATTATTCAAAATTCACACATGACGAGAAACACCGGCCATGCCTTTAGCCTTGATTAACAACCTTTTGACACCCAAATAATTGGTTAGGTTTTATAGTAAAATGGGCCATACTCTGACACATACAAAAACATTGAAAACAGTAGTAGGTACCCCTATTAATTTTCAAGAGGAGGCTCCAACCCTTTCTAGGTACCCCGCTCAAAAACTGCGGGGTCTCAAAGAGTTAAATGAACTTGCCATGGCCGACCAAAGCCTAAGTTCCCTTAGCTGAGCCACTTGCCAAGGCAGAGTCTACAGCAGTGAAGGCAGAGCAGTACTTTAGGTAGAGGGAAGTGAGGCTCGCGCTTGTCGCGGCTCCAAACGCGGAAGATGCCAGGCTCTCGAGACCCGTGTTCAGGAACCTGGAGCGGCATCAAATCAAGGATTTGTGTATTTTTACCATTTTACAGCGCAAGTCTCTTGATTTCATGGGAGCTATTATACAATAAAATAACTGTACTATAAAATATGAAGGCTACTGGAAGGTTTCATAAATAAAGTTGATGAAGAATATAAGGAAGCCTACTAGAGGCAAGCGCGAGCATGCCGATTCTCTTGGAAAAATCCTAAAAGAAAAGTCGAGGAAATGGTGTGGAAGCTATTAAAGACTCAACAAGATGGAGGTACCTATAAAATTCTATTTCCGGAGGAAATTATATTATATTTTCAGAGGAAATATTATGGGAAAATTAAACTCGAGCTTCAATGCCCAGATTACTGAACAGGGAATCTATATATAATGTATTTTCGTGAAATATTTTTCTAAAATAGATTTCAAAACCATCAAATGAATCCACAAAAAATGAAACTTTGAATGATAATGCAGTCGGAACTCGGAAGCAAGCTACTGAATAAATTGCGTCTTCGTTGCAGACCAATTGCTAATATATTTTGCCGACTACGACAGTAGTCAAATAATTTAAGAAGTAATGATACAGTTCAAGCTTCAAATGCAGTTAAAATACCAAAATAAGACCCAAACTATCGTCAGTACACAGTGGCAGTTTTACATTGATATTCGAGTTTGGGTCAATATGAGTATCTTCTGTTTTCATACTGAGTCGCGATTTTCCACAGGCTACCAACTCGTTTTAATCCAAATGTGATACCATAACTCCGCACAAACAAAACGTTCGATGCTGCAAGGGACCAAACATAACTACCAGCCCCTCGCTGGACAAAGTTGGATCGTTCACGCCTGGCTCACCTGAGCGCGAGGACGGCGGTGGTGCCAAAAGTATCATCAGGCAGCGAGGTGAGGTCGGGGCTGTTTCTAATATCGATGCTGCTTATTTGCTCCACCTGAAAGGGCATTTCAGAATCACCTTGGATTTATTGACAGTAAATATATTTCAGCCTTCCTATGCAGTGAGAGAAATTTTAGCTGTTCGACAAAAGCGGTTATCGATCAATATGGAAGACGAAATTCCTAAAGAGTGTGAGACTAACAAATATCTTGATAATGCATATCGATTAAATCAAACCAAGTGGTTTTTTGAGAACCTGTAGAGCACCTCACAAAAAATAGCTCTAATATTATAACTTTCCTACAAAACGCGAGCACACGTTTGTACTGATATTTTAAATATTCTCTTCTAATTCTCTCTTTATAACGGTTTATTCGAAGAGCTCATACAATAATATTGAAAATACGAAAGAAACCAGACAATACTTTCAAAACCCTTAAATTTTAGAGAATTCGCAACCAAAAGATTGAAAATTGTGTTGAAGAATGAGTGCGAGCACGGGCAAATAGAAAAATTCTCAAGTAATGGAAGTTTTAGTCGTTGATGTAAGTCAAAGGCCATTAACTCAATCTTCCAAAAATATTTTGGCAACTCTTTCCCTAAACGTAAGATACTGCTTACACAGGCCGCCAGTCACCGAGCGCCCATTTTCGCCATCGCATGTTCTTGTATTAACGTCAAATTGGATGTGGACCTTTCTCTCACGCCATCAGTCCAACGTGCAGTGTCAATACCATGGCTCGTTAAAGCACTGAAACACTACCAAGTATCAAACCAAATTGTATAATTCCCCATAAAATGAGGGATTACGTTTGCCACGGGATTTTAAGCCGTAAGAGCTACATCGAAAAGTCCAGCGCTTTTACAGGAACTCCTGTTTTCCTTCATGCGCTCTGCTGTCAATTCCCAAACTTTAGAGCCAGAAGATGCCATACGTGATTCCTGTTATCCTTCTTATCAGTGGCGGTGTGTAGAACTATCAGAAAGAAAAGAATACTTCCAGCTAAAATAAATGAAAAATAAATTGACGCATACAGGACAAAATATTCCATGCGATGTAAGTCTCATTTACGATGCTTTAGTATCGCAAAAGAATTTTCTATAGCATTTGCGGACCCCCGAATAGATCACGTAGGAAAGAATTCACAATGAAAAAGCTTAATTTCACGAACTGACACCATAACAGTACACTTCGTCCTGAGTAAAGAATGCACACCTATACGAAATACAGTTTCACAAGACCGCAAGTGACGATCATGCAGAGTCAAGTCTAAATTAAAATACCATGATTTTCTTAAAAAAACTTTTTATCTGAGTACACAAATAATAAAAATAAAAATGGGTCAAGCACACCGAAAAAAGGGCAACTCACGGCAATTTGCTCAAGAGCGGCGGTAATTTCAGATCCATTGGTGACAGAGGTGCATTCGAGGGCAAGCTCGCCGTTGACGTCGATACACAAACACGGACCCACTGTCGTGCCTGCAAATGACACCACACGTACTCCGTCGTACTACTTCAGTCAGCACTGGTAAAATCAGTTCCACGAAATACAACTAATGCTCAGAAATGAAAGCTAACTTAGCCCTTTCCAGTTTCCTAAGACATGCACGGGCCAAACTATTTTCAAATTTAACTGGATATACAAGTTCCAAACATGCATTAATATGATAATATACCGTAGATTGAATACGACATTCATACGTACAACAATCAATGCCATTTCGTCTCTTTTAAAACCATTAATGCACAGTAACTTTTTCAGATTTCAAACTTTTAAATTTTGTTTCTTCATTTTGGACGTTACTGTATGTCTTCCACAGTGCATTTGAAAAAATCGCATTGATCGCGGCTTCTTCACACTCACTCGCTGCTTCGCCGCAGCTAACCTTTACCGGTTATTTAGATTCGAAAATCCCCTTAGACAAGAATGCTACTATTTTTGTCGTATAGAGCTAAATGCAGCCTGATTGCACTTTTAACATAAGGCTATAGTTAGTCCTTCGTACGATGCTAAATGCAGCCTTATTGCATTTTAACATATGGCTATAGTTAGTCCTTCGTACGATGCTAAATGCAGCCTGATTGCACTTAAACATAAGGCTATAGTTAGTCCTTAGTACGATGCTAAATGCAGTCTCATCACCAAAATAATCTGGTCGGTAAGTCAATGATGGACTACTCAACTTTCCAACTGACGTGGATAACTTTACGTAGAGTAACCGCTCGCAAACGTCATGGGAAAAAGTCAAAGCTTTTCAATATTTTCTTCATGAATAAGCTCAACATGACTAGGGCTATCAAGCTAGGTGTAAGTAACAATAGACTCCCGCAAGAAGCGGTATTTGTGCTGGATAAGAGTCAGCATGCTCTTATTAAATGGGAGGTACAATATTGAAGGAAGACAAGGACGGACAAAATGTTGTACATTACCTAAACACATAAGCGAAAGCGCGGCGAGTCTTCGCAAAAAAGGAGAATGAAGATAGTTTTAAATGGAAGAAAATGAATACGAAGAGCATTTATTTTTTATTAGTTTAAAGCTCCGTAGCTACATGGGATGCGATTTCGTGAGAGCAAAATGAAGGGACGATTTAGTATGGAGTCTACGCACAGGCTTGTTCCTGCACAAGATCCCTTGCGCATAGAAACGGCAAATTAAGAAAAAAAGATAAAGAATAATCAGTAAAGAAGGCATGAAAAATGAAAGAAGCAAAATGGGCACGATAGGTAGAAATCCCGAAGGACTAGCAATAGCTTAGTAACCAAACTCAGGTCTTCTGTACCGAATAGCAACTAATGTAAACTTACAAATTTGTGCGCTAAGATTTCGTCATTTATGTTGATAACATTAATTTTTTTTCCCGATATTTATTGCCTCAGCAACTGTTCGTTACGACTGTCACAAAATACTTTTTGACGAGAAAAGACGAAGAAGAGATAGCGAAGAACGTGTGAAAATTGAAAGAAGTAAAGTGGGCACGTGAGAAAATGTTCCAAAGGCTTATCTATTACCTGAAGTAACCTAACTGTGCTCTCCTGAGGACGCTAGTCCTCATAGCCTACGATAAACAAACCCTAACCCTATTGCCTGTCCTATTCCCGCTGAGGAGCTAAAAATCGGAAAATTTGTGTGAACTTTCCGAATTTTAGTGAGATCTCCCAATTTACCATCCCGTTAAACGACATCAATAATTCCGTTATCAACAACGAATGAGATTGGGAATGATTGTTATGGGGTTATTTTCTTCTGCAGGCCCAGAATGACTCCATATCATTGAAGGAATCACGAATTCGGCCAATTAATGCGAAATTTTGACTGAACATTTGATGCCCCCTCTTCAGCTGCTCGGGTTGAAAAGAACCAACTGGATATTTCAACACGATAATGAACCTAAGCACATGTCGAAATACACTTCAGAGTGGCTCCGTAGTAAGAGAGGTCAGGGTGGGCAAAAATGAAAAATTAAGATAGTTTTAAATGAAAGAAGATGAAAACTGGTCTTCAAAATCGACAGATCTTAATCCAATTGAAATGTTTGGAAACAGTTGAAAATTTAAGTTGGAATAAGGAAACCATCAAATCGGGCTAAATTGGAATAATTATGCCTTAAAAAATGCGTGAAAATTTAAAATCCTCATCTCTGCATACAAACATTGCCTGCAAGCGGTTGTAGGTAATAAAGCGCTATGCGATCAAGTATAAATATAGTTGAATGTAATGTTACCAATACTTATTTGCCACCCTGTTTTTCTATTTTCGTTTGACTATTTCCAAATAAATTCTTGTTCACTAAACAACACCTAAACCATTTTTTATGAGGGACTTACAATTCTCCAACGTTTTCGAAATATATTCAATAGCGATAAATGCAAATTATTTGGTACGTTACGAATACTTATTTGACCCACTGTACTTAAAGAGAAGGGAGATGAATTTATACAAAATTTGATCAGCAAAAGAAACCATTTAATTTTACTAAAACGTTTTATACCTTTCTCACATCTCATGAAATTCTATTTTGGACTTCTGGTTGGAAAACCCTGCAGTTTATAAGTACCTATGCCTGCGTCAGGATTATTGTGATATGTTTTAACGCTTTCAAGTAACAAATAAATCAAATTATAGCCAATCCAGCATATCTTAACCTATTGAGTGCCATTGGGGCACCTCAATCTCGGCTCGAAAATGACTTGGTATAATTTACAAACATTCACTTTTTCTCATCCATGGAAGTATAAGGACTGTCGTGGAACACCACCTGATAACGAAATGCATCTGACCCCACGCTAGCTGATCGTAATACCCTCAAGGTATTCGTTAACTATCTAATTTTCTAACAAGTTACCAAAACTAACTATGTTCAAGGCTCAAATCGTTAAGAAAGAAAAATAGCATATTCCACCAAGAAATTAAACGAGGTAGATGTCCCACCTGCGTCACAATCTGCAACAGCTTGCTGAATGCCAAGCACAGCGATGAGGAGAACATAGAACTGCCTGAAAAAAATAAAATCTATATCAGCCGACTACACCTTAACGATTTTCATTAATGGCTCAAGTTTCAAAATACTGCGAGGAATATAATATTTAAAAGCCGCTCAAGTCCATAGGGAGGTTCATAAAAAACAGCATCGTCTAATACACTAATTCTTACCAACTTATGACGGTAATAAAAACTTACACTATTAGCTCAATGTAAAAATTGTAAAAATAAGGAGCTCACAAATTACAAGAGAGTAGTTTGGTAGCGTTTTTCCTCGCAGAAGCATTACCAGTTCACACATGTATTCAATAAACAAATTATGAAAACATAGTATTGAAAATTGTCTCGTAATTGTATAGTACTACTTCTATAATGATAGGTCAACGGATCCATGTACAATTTGTAGACTGATAAGAATTACTCATATTTAATTTTAACGTCCATTTAACGATCTCACGAAAACACTGTTTCCCGTCACGTTTGACGGCATGGGTACACTCACAAATTCATGCAATAGCTCTTTTCAAAGGAGATTCCCGCAACTCGTGCACCCTGTTTTAACGAAGTCCCAGAACGAGTCTACGTCTTCAACCATTTGCCCCTTGACGATACTCTTAGGACAATGTTGCTCAGTTTTTCTATCAATACTTCGGGGTAAAAAAATTCAAACAGTTTAAAATCATTCGACTGATAGCGTAAGACGTTGTGTTAAACATAAAAATCTATGATAATCAGTAATACTGGTAAAACTACATTTTATGATATGAAAACCATTCAAAACTACTTTCGTCATTACTGCCCTACGAGGCTACACCAAGTGACATATATTGATTACATCTTTTATATATTAGTTCACATGTAACGAAGCCACGACTTTCTTTTTATAACATAACTTTTTGACGGATAAATCAAGGCTTAAATTTTGTTCAACAAATATCACACGAGTGCATATTATCTTGGCATTAAAATTCATTTCCTCTTTGAACAAACTTTTATCATTAGCATCAAATTTTGATGCTGAAAAGAGGAAAAGTGCTCGCATGAGCACAAAGTGATACGTTAAGGCAGTTCCTAGTATGGTAATAATGACCTGTAAAAAAAATTTCTTTTAGTATCCAAGCGTCAGGCGATGAAGGGAACTGAAATCTAAGCAGAAGTTTGAAATGGTCTCCTTTTAACATTGAGCTCAACCTCGCTGCAGGGCAAGCTGCAAATATATCGCCACGCGCTGAAGCATGCAAACGAAAAAATATCAGTGGACTTTTTGAAAAAGCTCCAGAACCATTGAACTACCAACAACTGAAACATCAATTCTTAGTTATAATAACATGATTAACTCACGACGCCATGGTGGGACGTAGGTGTGGACAGAAGCGAGACCGACACAGCAATGAGATTTTTATTTCTTCTGAGTCCTTGTCATATGGCTATTGGGCACACGTTCACCTGACGATTCCCGCGTTGATAGGCGGAAAATTTCCCAATCCGTCATACTGATACGAAGCGATCGAGCGCCGAGATAATTGAAGTCTGATGGCTGGGGCGAGGGTCACAGGCCAGATGCTATTGACGTCAATATTTCACACCAACAGGCTTTGACTGATCATGAAGGCCTAAAGTAGTTGTTGCACGTCAGAACCCCTGTATTTGCATTGGTATGAACAGCAACCAATGTCTGATAAACTACTAATGTAATGTTCCAACTATGTGCAGTTGGCTGGTATAAAATAGAACTACCATTTGTGTCAGACGAGAGGAGGGGAATTATGAAACATAGCTAAAGAAAGTATTTCGAAAGAAACATTGGCAAGTGGGAAAACAAGCGAAATAAAAATATGGAACAAAGAATGGCAAAACATTAGTTAAGAGAAAGGAAAATGAGGCGAATTAAAATTTGGTAAACAAAATTATATACAGGGATATAAATGGACATTTAGTAAAATAGGTAAAATTGACCCTCGTAAGGGTAACACAGGTTAAAGGAAATAGGTTCAAGTATTGCCAAAAAAGTCTACGAGAATAGACCAAATAAAAATAAGAGAACGAAAAATAACCATGGGACCAGGCATAGAATAGGCAAGACCAATTACAAAAGGAACAATGGAAATGAAATGTAATAAACGGAAATATGCTAAAAAGTAGACAACAGCAAATGAAAAGCAAATAAGGGAGGCTTCTTACTGAGAACAACTTCAAATTAACTGAAGCTCTTTTCAAATTTGAACAATATAGATCTGAGGAGTTGCTCATTTTGGCGAATTTGTAACAAACTACTCATGTTGCAAAACACTTCTATTGCTTCTGGACTTAGAGCTATAAAATCTTCAGCCATTTCTCAGTCCCATATCAGAGATGATAGTCAAGATAACTGGCCCATGCAAATCCATTAACACGGGAAAGCACTTAATCATGAATATGGAAAAGTTCAAACTCATTCCTTGAGTAGAATAGAAATTTACAGCTTAATTATACATTCAGATAAAATTAACAGAGGTAACAACAATAGAAAAACAGTACCCTTTGCTAAGACACAGTTTTAAGCTGCACTAGTAATGTTTGAATAGAAATTAGGTATTATACAGAGAAAATAAATAAAAACAGACTCGTATATGAATGTAACAAACTCTCAAACTTTAAGTAGCCATCCAACAGACTGACCTTCAACTTCAAAGAAAAACAAATTAAAGCTAGAACTTTTAGAACCCAATAATTATATCTCACAACAATCATTACAAATGAACTACTATAAACAATTTACACCTACCATTAAATTCTTACAAAGGAAAATACTTCACTATCCCTTTTGGTTACCATTTCTTGCTGACTTTGTAAAAGCATCAGATGAACTGACTAGCACATGTATAGAGTCACTTCCAATTGAATGTCAGTGGTCAACAGGTCACTAAGGTAAAGGATCAATCCAGAATAGAATGGATGCACGGTAATAGATATCATGCATCCACATGAAACCAATGTGATTGTGACCACAGATACAGAAATTTTTCCTGTAAATTAATAAAAATGCGGTTATTATCAATAAGAATTAATAATAACCGCAAACAAGTTTCATGAAACATATGCTCATTCTCACACTCCCAGGCCATGGACATTTCTCTTGTTATTCTGGAATAAGTTCCAGTTTGAGGCTACATATTCTGGTGCAGTACAGATGGGAGTTTGTTAAGAGGCAAGGTATAATGAACTACATGGCATTTGAAATAATTCATTGATAGGAACAAAAATTTGTAAACAACATTGCTGAAGAGTAGCAAAACATTTTCTTAAGTTCCAGGGCTTTTTGATGTCAAATTACTCAATATGTATGAGTATACCATTAGTAAGTCAGCTTCCTACCATTATTAGCAATGATTATTCTATTACTTGACATACGATTGAAAACAAGAAATTTAGATCATTGCAAATGTGACAATCTGAACCTTTAAAATGGGGTACTAATTATCTGTAATTCTAAATCTATTAATTATCTGTAATTCTAAAAATGTTTAGGTATGTTACTGAAAAAACTTATGAGTATCATTTCAAAGGTTCAAAGGAAGGAGTAGTTACATTTTCAAAGTAGTTTTATTTGGTACTTGCATAATTTTCTCAAAAGCATACCTAAATATTTTTAGAATTAAAGTTTAATTATAAGGATGTCATACACATTTAACAGGCCAATTTACAATAAATCAAATTATAATGGAAGGAAAAGAAAAAGAGAATCTTAGTGAGTACAGTTAATTAGAGGATGGGACATCACAGTGAGCTTGAGCGGTGAAGTGATGTGGGAATTACTTTCAGACAGCTGTTCAATTGTTCATTGGTCTCATGACAAAAACTACAAAAGTGGCCATAGTGATGGGAATTCGAGAAAGTAAGCATGCAGGTGCAAAGACTTTTTCTGGAATCCTTGAGTTTATTAATGTTATGTACCAAGTTTTCATTTTCCTTATTTAATTGCAGGAGCAAAATTATGGCAGATGTTCTTAAGGCATATTAAAGAAGAAAGTTCACTCACTGACCCAATGAAAGAGAGGTGTCTACATCAGTAAGCAAGATCAATGCTTGAAAAATCTTTAAGCTTTATAAGAATTAAAATTTAATCCAAAAAATTGTGTACTAATTACCTTCCAGCAAGGGTGAGCACATTGATTAGGTCTAAGTCTTTAATTTAGGTCAAAAACAGAATTGTGATACAAAAAGATTAGAATTTTGGTAAGTTCCAACTCCCTACCTACATGAAATTTGATCCAATGACGGTGAAAAGAAGTGACCATTTAGTATGGACTCACAAAGATAGAGAATCTATGTACAGGTGTGTTCCCTTTGAGGATTCCCTGGATGTAGAAGCAGAAAGTTAAAAAGGAAGAGGAAGCAAAGATAATTAATAATCGACAAAGAAGGCAAGAAAATACGCACAACAGATCAAAGCCCCAAACACCCAGCTAAAGCTGAGGTAACCAAACATAGTGTCAACAAACCTAATTAACCTAATCCTATTGCCTATGTCCCCTAAGGAGTAACACAAAGATTAATGACTAATAATTTATTTAATGTTTCAGTAGAAAAAGCAGTATATTTTACATAGCTGCTAATTAGTCATTCAATTAACTGCACATGTCAATCTTTTGAGCTGAAAAGTTCGTATTCCTCAGTACTAGACATCTCATATGCAGCCAATCCTAATATCCAGTTGACCTGTATTTCAACACTGAATGTGGTAGAGATGTTATGCTGTAATTGTGTCTACACCAAGATGAATCCAATTCACCAATGGCAAATCAGACTTTCTACAAGTAAATTTGCAACTTATTGTTAATACATAGGTGAGCTCCACAGGAGTTTATTACCAGGTCCAATACAATTAATGGTAGTTACATAGTATATACAAATGTTGTTTTTTATTTAATCTTACCCATCAATCAAACAATCTGAAATTCAACCTGTTTGATGACTTAAGGCTGGAAGGTAAAGTTCATCAAATTTTTTAATACTAAATCATTGTGATCACAGTGGTTACTAATGATGACTAAATAAATTGAATTCATTAAACATTGACTCTTATCCATCAGAATGGCTGAAAAGAAATGCACAGGATGACTATATCTTTTCTTAACACTCAATGAAACTAAATTATCCAACACTGCAAGATTTAAAAGGATATTTTATTTTTCCATCATAATTCAAGAAATGATAATTAACAAAAGTTTATGTTATTTAAATCTTGGCAATTAGGAACACTCAATAAATTATACAAACATTTCAATGACAAAATGTGATAATTTTGATATCTATTTAATTCTATTCTTCAATAATAATTAGATACTCAAATAATTTAAATTTATCTCAAAGAGCCAGTCTTCGCAGCATATTTTCAGTTTCCCCAATAGAGTTCAGACTACTTGCATCATCAAGAAGAAAATTGCTTCGAAGACCAGACTACCTCTGCCCTGAACGAGTGAACGTTTAACTTCTGTCCAAAACTTGAGAGGACCCTTCTCATGGGCTGGTTTACTTAAGAGTTTATATAAATTTCCTAGAAATTTTCACAGGCCCTGCTAGAACCTATTATTAAGCTAAGCTACTGTGAGCCAAGGGTCAATTGAAAGTGTCACATGAATGTACTTTTCAAATAACTTGTATTTTAGGTTGTTATTGTCTTCTACATATATACAAAACTAATAATTTCCAAGTCAAGAACAGCCCATCTTGATCCTTTATCCAAGACCAAGACAAGCCATGAAGCCCTTTCAAATATCATTATGCAGCACAAGTGATCACATTGGTCACCCTACAGCATTTTGCTCCTCTCTAGCATTTCTTCTTCTTCATAATTACCCTCATGCTCTGATCAGACCAATGAGACTTTCTAAACCTTATGGGAATTACAATTAGGCTTTAATGAATTCAACTAATAATTTTTTTTCTACTGTTCACCTAACCATTTTTACTTCAAATTGGGCATACCGGGAGTTAAAAAAATGATCAGTTTAAATTTAAACAGAAGACAGGGACATATAAAATGAACACTTTTCCATATACATCACATATTTCAAACCTCCTTAATTTTCAGGCTCCTAAAGTTTAAAATTTAACCTTGACACCCAGTGACTAACATTTTGGTTTCTGAAAAATATCAGAATATGTATAGGGGATGTTAAAACTCTTATATTCGTATTCATACTAAAATACTCCACGTGAGTCAAAAGCATAAATAACACCTTGGAGCCAATGCATTTAAAATTAAGACGTGTCGATATTTCTAACATATCAAGCTAATCAATTTGAAACGTACAAATTTGAGTTAATAACAACCCAATGGATCAAAATCAATACTACTTGATAGATCACAAAACTGTACGAAACTAGGCTGGGAAATATATATTGGAATCACACATTAACTTCACTACTGCCATTACACTTAGGACTTTCTCGCCACGACCGCCTGACCGCAAAATTGACCAAATGGCATGAGTGGTTACTCTGAACCATTTTCCTAGGGACCCCAACTGGTTCACATTCGAATAATATTGGTGTTAGCATACCTGTTTAACAACTCGGGTACATATAAATCTATGGTATTTTCATCGAGGTTCAGTTTACATTTAAAACATGGGCTTTTAAAATATTCAAATAGTCGCTATCGGAAAATTTATGTATAATACTGGGGAACACTCATTTTGTTGCATTAAGAGAAAGACC